>WEKY01010330.1:160858-335753 GCA_013390045.1 Picathartes gymnocephalus
GATTTCAGTATTCTTATAAAAACACATTGAGCTGATTTCATTTCTGTGTCTCCACAGACTTCATTCTTGTAATTTCAGTAAGTGTTATAAATGTCATTTTAAGTATTATAATGCTAATCCCTACTGACAATAGGGTTCTAAAGCTCAGCTTCCATTACTAAGGTAATGTTTACCTCAGATAGCATATAATTGTTTGCTTTTTTCACAGTAAATTCTCTGTTCCCAACTGCTTAATCAGCCATGGAAAAGAGAGAAGACTTTCATACTGTTTAATGTTCTTGTGATTACATTAGAGTACCGTGTAAACCCACATCAGTGGATCTTGGGAAACAGAATTTTTTTGTTTGTTTGTCCACAATTCTGAAGGCAAAGTATTTTGAGCAGTGGTCCTTGCAATAACATGAATCATTTATTAATATAAATATCATGGATATGGTATAAATCTTCTCCACTCCCGAACTCTCAGGACATTTCTTCATTGCCTGAGTCGGAATCGGCAAGGACTTCCTAGAGCCTTGCTATAGTTCAAATAATGCACCATATTCCAGTCACAGGCAGTGTATTCCCTGCACTCAGCAACAGGAGACCAGCATATGCTTTCTGTATGAGCTGGCTGCTGCATCACGTCAACCTAAACAATATTTTATTATGCTTTATGGAAGTTTAAAACTTCTCTGCCTTCTAACGCACTCCAGAGGACACAGAATAGGGTTGGCTCAAGGATAAAATTTGACCATTCTGTCCTTCCTGCCAGAAACTAAACGTACTCCCAAATAAAGTTGTGAAGGAGATTGGTTTTGTTCAGTGACAGGGTGTGTTTAGCAGAGTGCTTGTCGATAACCTCGCCTAGGTAGCAGCACATAAGCCCCTGCTTGGGTCTGTAGGAGCTGGGGGCAGAGTGGGAGCCCACAGTGGTCAGTGCTGGGGGGTGATGTGGGGGTGGTACTCAGCACAGGGCTGCACAGGGGCATTGGACTGATCTTAGCATTGCCATCTAATATGGATTATCCTTGAGCAGGCTCCAAACCCATGTCTCTTCTTTGTGAGGTGAAAACTACACCAAAATTAGACCATTGTTTCAATATCCACCACAGAGGTTCATCATAAGCTTTCCATTTCTTCGTCTTAGTTGTATCATTGGCCAGCTGGTGTTTTTGCAGAATTTTTTACTTCACTGAGTTCCTCCATACACTTAGAGGTGAGCTAAAAATAAGAACCTCATGGGCAAGACAGCGTATCGCTTAACCAGAAATGCAAATACATATAAGAACTAAGAATAAACATAAATTCATTGGCAAATAATGTCGTTAAATACATTTCTACTTTGGACAAAGCGCACTGAAGGAGTCCTGCCTGTACAACCATAACATATCATGAGCTGATTACTCAGTGAACAGATGTGAATCTGAACACTCAAGTATCATCTTGGTGAGAAGATTGCCTTTGGGTTTCAGATTATTTTAGTGCTTGGGGGCTTGGAAGAATCACAGTATGTGCCCAGGCCTTGTGGCCTTGCTGTTTTCAGCCCCTGCACTGCTGTCTGCCCACAGCAAAACTGTGAATTGCAGGTGGTGAGCTGGCTGCTGAATAACTTGGCGGCATTTGGGCCACGAAGTCCAAATTACCTATGCAGAGTCCCAGCTGCTCGCCATGTACCAGGAGCACGTATCATTCAACCTTTATTTCAGGTTGTTTCAGGGTTTCAACTCTAGAGTAAGCATTTGCCCTTGCTTTCTTAAGTAGAAATGTGGAAGAGGAATTAGATCTGCCCATGCTTTGCAACTCCGAGCAGTTCTGAATTGCATGGGGCTGGAGAGTGCATTGTGCTGCAGGCTGGTAAGAGGCTGAGGAGGGTGAGGAGGCTGGAGGTGGAAAGGGCCCACGTGCAGGCTGGCCCAGGGCATCCATCCTGCCAGCAGGTGGGCAAGAGAATGCATCCTCTGTAGTATTTTTATAACTAAGTTAATATTTTAATGGTAGGTGGTTTGTTTTGATGAGTTTTGAAATGAAGCACTGATCTTGGCTCTTTGAAGGGAAGTGATTGACCCTGAAGATTCTGCCTTTTTTTGAAAAAAAAAGCTGTGGTTTTATTTTCCTTCACATGATCTCTGTAAGGGGTCATTTTAAGGATGCATGAAGCACACTTACAGAAGACAGGAGTAGGTTTTTTCCTCCAGTAAAATATTCAGCCAGTGCTCTTTGTCTCTCCCTGAGAACATTACAGGATCCCGGAGCATTAAGTGAGCCACAGATGCCAAACCAGGGGGAAAAAAAAAAAAGAAACAAACTATATTTTCTGTTCATCTGTGGAGTGAGGATAACACAGGCCCAGAAGCGCATATTGTGAAGCAATTTCAGTCGTATCTGAGTGCCTGTTTTCCCCTGGAGCAAAGACTGTAAAAACCTTAAAAACCTTGGTTTCTATTTCCTTAATATTCTGGTTTTGAAGATGATATTGTGATGAAGAAGGGAAGAGGAATGCCCTTTTAAAAGCTGTGCTCATTCTTTTTAATTAGAAGATTTGGAGAAGAGTTGAAGTAGGAGAACCATGTGCCAGCTTTTCAACGTATTTGTAAGGCATAGATAAATATTTCGTTTAGAGAAAATGAGACATGAGCACAATAACTTGTATTTGAATCTGTTACATCCAGTGTAAATCTGGAGTAACTCCAACATTCTGAAGTCAGCATTCTTAGTGTAGGTTTATCTCTCTGTAATTGGGATGGGAATCTGTCCCACTCTGCAACATACTGCAAAGAGCTCTTTACCTTTAAATCTATCCCAGTTAAATTACATGGGGCCACAAGGTATCACCTATATCCTTGACTATTTTAATACAAAAATATAGTTTAAATCTCCTGGATTTGCTGATCGTCTTGGGATTTCTGAAGATATTGTTAGGCTGTAATACATAAAGAATATCAACAAAGAAAGAGGTCTCTAGCCAGTTTTTCTGTATTAGAATAAATAATTTGATTGTGGCATAGTTTTAGTCTTAGCACTATACAGCGTGTTACTGGCAGCCACAGCTATGGATCTGCACCTTTGGGTGCACATGGCCTGTGATCCTGTGACACGAGGGCATCACCTCTGACAGCACTGCAGGCTTGCAGGAACTGCTTTCTTTGGACCTGTGTTTGTGAGTTTACAGCCTGTGGCCAGAGTAATGCTTTTTCGTGCATTTTAATTTATTTTTTTATTGCACTTCGATTGCTTGCACTCTCTACTAAAGCATAAGGAAGGCCAACAAGAAATAGTGGTAAAGACAAATTAGAGATATTTGGCTCTCTTAGTGGGTCATCTCCCGGGTGAGTTAAGCAAGGGCAGGGTACAGAGGCTCCATCTGCGGACGCCGGTGCTTCCTCTCCTCCATCTGCTGGGTGGACACCGGGCTCGGCTCGCTGCACAGCAGACGAAACACGGACGAGCAGATTTTTCCAGACCAACCCAAATGAATTTGACTAACCAACAAATGGTTCACTCAGCTAATGGGGAGGGGGCAGCCTGCACATCTATAGGCTAGGTGACCACAGATAATTCATGCAAAAACCCTATGCCTTTCTTAACTCTGCTGTAAAATGGAGCAAAAATAACACATCGGTTACAATGAGGTGTCGCATCTTGGCCAGTAATGAATGTTCTCTGGGCAGAACAGACCGACCCTCTTACAGAATGGACATAAGCAGAAGCATTGCTGTGGCACTGCGAGCCCCTCAGCTCATAATACAGGCTGTTTTTCTAAGCTAGTATACAAAGTAATGAACTCTTTAAAATTAGAAATCTATTTCTTTTTCCAAGAATATAGGTAGATATTTACTGTCGTGAGAGAAGATAAAATTCTGATCCCATCAAAATCAACTGAAAGATCTTGGTGCAGCTAGGACTTTGTTTGGGTGGCTACAGAGACACTTTAGAAAGTTTTTCTTTTCCATAGCAGAAATGTTCATGTTCATAGGAATAAGTGCCTTGCCATATCTGCTTCAGATGTGTGAGAAACCTCAGTGTGATACATGGTAGACAAAAATGAATGCACATGTATTTGCATTTTTTTAAAAGGCAGCCGTTCAGAGAAATCTGAGGAGAGAGGGAGGGAGACATGGAGGACCTCATCACTTTCCTAATCGTTATCATCAACATTTTTATAAAGAATAGATACTTGCCTAACTCTAGTAACAACTGCATAAAAAGAAATGTTAAAAAGGAGTAAATGGGAAGGAAAGTTTGCTGAATAAATGGCTAATTTGGTGAGGAGAAATCACAACACTGTTTCAACGTGTGTTCACCTTGTACTGTGGGTTTTGTACAGAAAAGTTAACTTGGCAGCTAAATACTAGTTTGGAGTCCCTTTAGAATTATTTTACAAAGCAAGAAATGGTTCAGTTTTGAAGGCAGTAAAAGGGAAACTAATGCTTGTCATAGAAAATCTTTTTCTTCATCTTTTTTTTTTTTTTTTAAGTGTTAAAAACAAGTAAGCCCCTAGTGATCTTAAATAATTTGCGTAAGTACACTTAGCACATTCACTTCCTTGGGAGTGCTGATTGGGTACCAATATATTAGTCCCTTGAAAAAGGAGAAAAAGAAGATGATGAGAGGCAGGAATGCTACCTTCACGATAATTTCCTGGTATTCTGCTTTCCTCGGAGGTCTGGTGTGTGGGAGCTCTGACCACCTCGATCCTTGGGCAGATAATAGAGTCGCTTAGGAAATGAGAGACGGCAAATGGCAATTTGAGGTGGGAGGGATGGCTCCAGCAGTAAATGGCACGCATTAGGACAGCCTAATCACTTAAATGCAGCCTATTAGTAAGTTTAGCTGAAGATGTTAAAAGAATCCTTGCAGCCTCTCCACTGGCATGTTTGGAAGGGAGTTCAGTTATGAGACTATTAAAATGTTATTTTGATAATTAAGCCCACAGCTGTTGTGAGGGCGCTGGGGGCACGAGCTGGCGCAGCAGCCGAGCGCACCGGCGGCGCCGGGGGCAGGCAGGGGGAGAGGAGAGGAGAAGAGAAGGGAGCAAAGGAGCCGTCGGAAGCTTCGTGGCGCTTGGCAGAGCTGGAATGGCCACCTCCACCACGCAGCAGGCTCGGCTGCCCGCGGGAAGGTGCGAAGCCAGGAGGAGCTGCTGGCCTGCTCTGCCGGGATTCGGGTCTCTGCTTTCTGCAGCGGGGGCAGCTCTAAGTGGCAGAGCGAGAACGGGTCTTCCAGGACGTGTGGAGTTGGTTGGCTTTGGTGTGGGGGAGCGTGGCTGGGTACAAAACTTGTGTGTGAGGGAGAAGGGCTGCAGAGAGCAGCGCTGACTCTGGTGGTGGGGAGATGAGTGGCACCGTGTCACATGGCGTGTGGGCAGCAGCACCCGGGTTACACAGGGGCCCCCTGCACCTGCCAAATTGTGCACCAGGACCAAAGGGGACGTGGCATGGCTCTAATGACAATATTTAGTGCACAAGGATGTGCAGTGTTGATCTTCCCCTGGGGAATTCTGATCCTTTATAGATGCTTACCTGAGTCAGTTCTTCAAAATTAATGGTAAAATTTTCGTTGTTTTTGGAAGTGGGATCAGGCCATGATTGTTTTCAGACCACAGATATCTCTGTCCAAACAAACAGACTGAGTCAGCAGGGTCTGGTCCCTGGGAGTGACCCAGGGTTTGCTTTAGTGCTCTAAGTGCTCACTAAATATGCAATAATAAACCCACAACCAATTTCACTGTGGCAGGTGATCTGAACTCTTTTGCAAACATACCGTTTGCATTTTATTTTATTTATACTCCTACAGAGCAAAACATATATTGAGCAATATGCACACACAGTTTATCTGTGCTGCCCCAATCTCCTGAGTTAAAATTAGGATGATTTGCAGTGTTTATCCATATCGAGCAGGATATAATTGCCCAAATTAAGGCTGTCTGTCAGGACAACTGGTAAATTCATCTCTTGTCTCCGTGTGTCAGTGGTAACCTTTCCACAACTGCTCCTCTACCCGCACTTCAATGTCAGTTGTGCTCCCTTGTTGACTCCCTGCCTGCACATGCTCACTGAATACAGAATCAGAAAACAATATGTGTGATTTTATAAAATAGACCACATAAACAGAATGTAAAATGGGGGAAGTTAGCCTTTTGATGAAAGGGGAAATGAAACTGAAGTATAGCTCCTGCCCCTATATCAAAAATTGTTGAACTTGCATAATCTTTTCAACTTTTCAGCCATCTCCTGATTCCCATGATTGCAAAAATGTCTTCAGTAACATCTGTACTTTCTCTCAATTCATACATCACTGAACCAGGCCAACTTTTAAAATATTATATATAATCCCAGCTATGTATCTAAATTAAATTGTTTGTCACTCAGCTTTTGGTTATCAACAGGTTTATAATGATAGCTACTGTCAGTGTTGATCTTTATTAACATCCAAATGACATTCTTTTTTCTTGTTTTAGAAAATACAACAAAATAAAAGAAACAGCCCTTTAAAGTTTTGCCAGAATACAGGTATTACCTGACCTCCCTGGGAGGTCCATGCTGAAAATGAACTGATAGTTTCTGCTCAACCTATGAGTGATCTACTTTAAAAAATGTTCTCTAATCAGAGTATATACTTTGAAGTACTTTGAGCATTTCCATATTTGATATTTCCACACAGCATCATAAACATCCTCTGCTCTGTGCCAAGCACGTGGGCTTGGGACACTGGATGTGGCATGTGAAGGTGCAGGGCTGTGCACAGTTTGTAGAGGTTTGCAGAAGGTGATGGGGGGCTTTGCCCAGGCCATATTTGTTGGGGCAGGTGACCCACCCTGGTGTGTCCTACCCTGATTTCATATAGGTTTGATTTCCTCCACTTCACTGAGGTTATTTTTACTAAAGACTAGTGGCAGCTCTAAGGAAGTCAAGCAGGAACCCAGTACCAGCATGCACAAGTGGGGCCAAGGTGTGCTTAGCAAGAAATTGTTCACACCTGTGAACTTTAGGAGAATCTGAACTTGAAATGTGCAAACCAAAACAAATCCAGGAAGGATTACCATGGGGAGAATCTTGGACTTAGAGGCAGACAGTGGGCTTGTCTTAGTGTCAGCAGTTTGACCCCCACCACGGGATGGAAAACCAAGATGCAAGGAGACCAAGGCAAAGGAAAATGTTGTATTTAAGGCAGGAGATGGTTAGAGCAAGGGTTTCACAGTTGAGACGAACTGAAAGGATAGATTTTTGTTGAGGAGTAAGAGGGCTTAACACTACAATAGTATGTTATTACAAGTCTGTTGAACTTGTTTTTGCTTTAGGGTGTTTTGATTCCTGAAAAGCAAATTAATTACATAGTAACTCTGAAATCCTGGCTTCCTTACCACTAGGAAAAGGTTACTCTTCCCTTGTGGCTATTTCTTATTACCACCTTGTGATGATAAAGTATTTGGCACATGAAAGTCGGATACTTTGGAGATTACTACACGAGTTATTAGCCTATCGACGTACCTGAAATATTTGTAATGGTATTAATGCCTTCCACTGTTCAGCCTTTGTAACAGGGAGCATCACTTGACAGTTGAGAGGAGATGCATCCTTTTCCCACAACCAAGGCCACAGTGTGACCTCCCAACAACCTCACAAACAGACATCTTCACACACGTGGGCCAGACTCTTCTGTGCTGTTCATTACAACACCTAGGCAGGGACTCAGTCCCTCTCACTGATTTCTTTTGCTGTCATTCCAATTTACAGATGATATAAGTGAAAGATGAGCCCAGAAAAAATATGAATACATTTTTTGGGAAAAAACTCTCTAGGATAGCCATGGCATTGGGGCAGGAGGTGAATATTGTTAAGAAAAGAAATTGAATGTTCTCATTAGATCTATTTCTACACCACTTTCTGCTTAAAAAGAATATTAAATGTCCTTTAGGCAACACTTTGAAAGTACCTTTTCCTTTTTCCAGATGCTGTAATTAAAAGCCATTCACTTGCTACCTAAATTAGGAGTCACCTTTCTCCATATTATTTAAAAGCTACAGCTTACTAGGGCTGCTAAGGGCTCAGTTTTGGTGTCTTCAGGGGTTTTAGGAAGAGCCCTGGTCAGAAGTGCTGGAACATCTTTGAAGCAGTCACTTAGATAACAAATACCTACACTATTGCTTTTTGGGGGAAAAATGATCATATGCTCTTGTTCTGAAGGGAGTGCCATCCTTTGTTGCTCACGTAATAGCTGATGGTGACTCATTTAAATGAGATAACTTGTCCTCTTTAGAGTGTCCATAGGTGCAACATTTATGTCTTTATAGGGTGTTTTTTGCTGATTTGTGTGTGTGTATACATATATATATATTTATATCACACATAACCCCCAGTGTACAGCCCTAGCCATTTGTTCTGAGGAGATGGGTGTGCTCTTTGAAGAGAAGAGGGCTAACCATGTATTCTGCCTCTTCCCTCAGCCATGACTGCTTAGGCTGCCTGAAGCCATTAATTCTCCATTCCAGAGTACTGTGAGTGCTGCATTTGTTGCAGTTCATGACAAGCGTGTTCCTATGACACAAAAGGATTCTACAATGAAATACCAGCCAAATATATGATGGATTTATTGGGGTTTTTTTTCCAACTTCTAAAGCACCAGTGTAAATAAAAGAGTTGAAATGTTGTGCTGAGGCTGGACCAAGGCCATGTCCGTGCCCTTGCTGCAGAGGATGGCATCAGCCCACGGCAGGAGGCAGAGCTGCCCCAGGGCCTGGCCTGGCTATCCCCTGGGGCTGCTCCTGCAGCAAGGATACAGGAGGGCATCTCCAGCCTAGAAATGTCCCTGAAATTGTCTCAGCACCTGGAGACCTGCAGGGATTTGGCACAAGCCCAGCTCCTGGACCGCCTATGGATCTCTCTTGGGCAAAGGCAGTGTCCACTTCTGGCTTATTTGGGCAAACAGAAGTGACATGCTGGAGAAACGTGAATAGGCTTTTGTGCACTTCAGAAAAGAATTTTAACATAACACCTTTTCTTTTTTTTCAGGGAAGTGCAAACAGTTTGCCCCCAAATCTCAGGAGCTAGACTTTGTACTGTCAAGGATTTCTTCTGTCAGTTTCTTCTTAGGAAAATTCCTTGAGTAGAGCTCTCTGGTTATCTGTTTTATTTGAACTGCTGAAAGTCGCATCCTGCAAACTGCTGACTGAGTTTGGGTGAAGATAAATTTAGGCAATGAAAAATGACCCACTGTAAAGAAAATGCTGGGAATAGTTCCTCTGTTCAGCCCCGTGTAAGATTCTCAACAAGACGTTTCCATTTTTAATTCTCCCTATGCATCTGTGAGATAAAACATTACATTTTAGCTCAGAGATTTCTTTGTCCTTTACTCTTTTGCTTTCAGTACTTAGGCATACAATTCCTAAGGCTCAGTTGCTAGGTATAAAAAATTGAAGGCAATTTTCCTCCTCAGCAAAGGATTTCCAAAATTCTCGTACCTTCCCTAAACCACAGCAGAATAATGGGAGGCTGGTGGTGCTGTCATGGTGCCATTAGCTTCGCTGTTCGGTAGCTGCACATCAGCACAGTAATCATTTTCAGATTTACAAGCATTAAATATTTTAATTTAATGCCTTGGCTCTCTTGTAATTCATGCACTTAATTATATGATAATTACTCAAATGAAAGAGATACAGCTGCTGTTGTATCAATTCTTCTAGGAATCTGAGATTCTGGAATTGGCCCTTGATTTCAGGGTTTTGTTTGCTTTTTTTTTCCCTGGCCCTTTCCAAAAGGTAGTGGGCACTTATAGGTAGCTTTTTTTTTTTCTTTTTTTTTTGACTCTGTGGACCAGAGGTGAATTTCAGGTAATGTTACTTTCCTAGCTTCTTTTCCTGGAGCGTGGAGTACATTTGGCAACTGAGGGACTGGGCACTGTGCTGGCTGTTTTTACTGCTCCTTGTGGATTACAGTCATTAAAACAGAGGAGCTAAGGCAAAGCTTCCCCAGTGCAGGACCCTGTTCCATTGCAGATGGCTGCAGAAGGAAGTGAATGCAGGAAGGAGGTGTGTGTCTGTGTACATGTGCACATAACTGTATAGAATTTAATACCTTCATAATGGGCCAGTTGTCCAGTGCAAGCATTGCACAATGAAATCACATAATAAATTAAAGTCAAGTATAAAGGTTCAACCAGGCCAAATAGACCACCAACAGGAGCAAAAGGATTTGGCACAAAGGCAAACCCAAGTGACCTCAGGCAAGAAGGGCAATTAATACACCAGGTGAGGAAGCAAAGGAGATAGCAAATACAAAAAGGCAGTCAGTTCAGAGAAGGGAGCCTGTAGAATCTGTGGAGGATAACACTGTCCATGAGGACCATGCAGCTGCCAGTCCAGGACTGCGGCACCTCTTCTCTACAAGGAGACCTTGTAGAGGTCTGCAGCAGGTAATGCCCCAAAGTCCTGGTTTCTGCTTTCCAGCTCTGTTCTGAACTGTTTAAAATACATAGCAATAGGCGTTTTCTTAGGAAAAGCAGTAATTTTTGCCAATAAGATGGCAAAATAGGTCTTCTTCAAAATAGGTCTATTTTGATTTTATTTTACGTCTCCAGTGATTAAAGGTGGAAGATTACCTTTGGTATATTCTTCAGTTAAGAGATGTGCTAGTGAAAGTCTCCATAAAGTTATTCAGAACTTAAATTACTTAAGATCTCTGAAAACTGTTCCACATGTATATGCAGCTTGCTCTGTGGGAGAGTAAGTACCACATCCCTGGAAGCCGTCGCTGGGTTGGGTCTGGCAGGAGGGCCATGTTGAGAAGCAGCCTTATGAAACTGCTTGTGCTCTGTACAAATACTTGAAACCTTCCATACTGAGCCCCTTCCAGCGTATTAGAAAAGAAAGAGCAGTTTCAGTCGTTGTGTATTGAAAGGAAACGTGCTTGTGGGCATGCAGGAAAGAGACTGTTCCCCCCAGTGGGGCTGCTGGAGCTCTCTGGGGTCGCTTTCTGCAGAGCTCCACTTTGTGTGTTTTAACTGCTGGTTGTTTGCTGCTGCCATATCTTCTGGCCCAAGTTGATTAAAATTTTTGGTGAACTTCAGTGCTTAACCACAGGGCCTGCCCTTCTTGAAATGTTTGTGGGGCCAGCCAGCAGCATGCCCACAAAGGGGCAGCTGCTGAGCCTGAGCTTCTGGGCAGGCATGGAAGAACTGCCAGGCAGCCACTCGCAGCCAGCACTGGCAGATCAGCAGTGCCATGATTTGCTGCTCCTTTTCTAGAAAACAGAAAAGACAAGAGACTTTTAAACAGTGATCACAGTAAAGTTGTGTGAAAACACATTGCAGCCATATTTAAAGTTTTTGTTGTTGGTGGTTGTTGACATGTGAGATTATGTTTAATCCTCCAGGGACTCTGGATATTTTGTAAGAATTATAAGTGTAAATATTTGGCGATAGTTTCATATCCGTCCTCTCCAAGTCCCAGTGGAACAGATGACGCTGGGTTACTGTACTTTTTGTAGTTTCTGCTGATGGCAGTAGCAGATTTAACACTTCTACATAGTTGGATTTTACTTTATGACTATTTGAAGTTTGTCTTGTGTATGTGGAATAATTGCTGTGCAGCATGCTTTCTTGGAAGTGAATGTAATGTTTGTTCGGTTTCTTAAAAGCTGTAAATGAGAGGCAGAGCTAACAACAAACCTATCATGATTAACAATACAAAGAGATGTTTTTCATTGCTAAAGATATCTAGCATAAAGCAGAAATATTTAGTTGCCTGGCTTGCAGTCTGATTGTCAGACTTACAGCAAGGCTAAATCCATTCAAACAGTTACTGGAAATTGGTATTTGAACTTGTGAACTCAGGAAAACTCCTAATCTGTGCTGAGGTTTCTGGCATGCCCTTCCAAGCCCCACAGCCTGTTGTCTCAAGCCTTCCTTTAACTCTCCAGAGACCTTGGTGGCTGCATTTCTGAGTCCTGCCTAAATAGAAGTTGCACCAAAAGGGTTACAAAATTTTAAACCCTGTGTATGCAGACAATTTTCAGCTAGCTTACAGCAGCTGCGGAGTCGTGCTGGTAGATTAAAAGCAGCTCCCAGCCCCAGAATGAAGTACATTAGAGCTCCTGCTGAGCCGAGCTGGGGTGAGGCCTACACAGCTGTCATTTAGGCCAAGTTTCCAACTGAAAACTGAAGAAAAGGATGTAACTTAAAGAAAAGTTGTATTTTAAAATAAGGCATCTGGTTATTAATCAAATATAGGCAGGAGCTCAGTTGTGCACTGGGTTTCAAACTCAACAGCCTGACACTTGGGAAGGTAGGGAGGCAATTTTCAAGGATCAAGAAGGGGCATGTCCAGTCAAAGGCTGTTACTCAGTGACACTGTAAAAATAATCCTGTTTTTTTCTGTACTTGTCTCTGTCCCTAAAAAAATAAACAATACAAATATTTTTGAACTGTTGCATGTCTGAGCGAGAGAGTGACCAGCTCACACAATTGCTTTTTGCTGATACTGACCTCAAAGCAGAGCTGATTCCCAAGGGAGTGTGCTCATAGAAATCTCCAGTTAGCAGAGAGGTATTTAAAGCACAGAAATCTTTATGGCCTTTCCTCCATTTCCCAGTGTGAGTTTACCATGGGAGAGGTGGTCCCCACTGGCATGACAAGTTCAAGAAATCTCATGAGCACAGGTGATCCCTGAGCTGCCCACCCCCCTACCGCATGGATATCAGTGCTCCACACCATGCTGCTGCTCACCTCTACGCCCAGTTCTTCTCTGTATGAGCACATTTGTTTGACCATGTCTCATCCCGGTAGCATAAATGAACCAGTGCCTTTTGGTCTCCCTTTCCATGACCAGGAGTAGTCTGCTTGTCCTTGATGCAGGCCAGCTTCCAAGTGGCTTCTCAATTTTTAATGCAAGAGGGTCATTCACGAAAAACTGAGCGATGAACATGAATTAATTATATTATTACACTGACATACTTTGGCTTCTGAGGACTTTTGTACCCATTTTTCTTTTAATTTGCTTGTACAGTTACCACAGCTCTGTCTCTGCTTCTCACTTATAAACTGAGTGTTTATCTCACAGTATTGCCTGCAAGTGCTGAAGCCAGATTTACCTCTGGTTCATTTAAAATAAAATATTCAAAAATATTTGTTTAAAATACTGACTTTTGTCTCTATATAGTGTGTGGTATGAATAATTTGTTGGAGTTCAGATACAGTGTTCCAGTTCTTATCAGATATGTATGATATGAATTTGAAAGTATGCCCTCTTGCTTGCTTTCTCTTGTATGGTGCATAATGAATTTCCAGCTTGGCAGAAAGGAAAGGATCAGAGTGGGAAGCAGAGTATACCATGAGGATTTATCATGATACCAATGAAAGCAGTAAGACAACTCTGGGTAATTTCCTGGTTACTGAAGTAACAGTCTCATTTGGGAAAGGACTGTAAAATCAGGAACATGCATTCTTCAGCTAAAAAATAACTATCAGTAATTAATTAGGCTGATTTTTTAGGTGTCTGGTTCTTGTTTCTTTGCTTATCTCAAACTACCCAACATTTTTCAGCATCATCCAGCATTAATATCAACATGTGTAAACCTATTTTTTGTACAGAAATTTGGGATAATTTGGATATAAATGTATGTATATAGTGAGTTGAAAGGCATAGTAAGGCTAGTGAGATCAGTTAGTAAACGTGCACTCCAGGAGTGCAGGTGGACCAAATCAGTGATCTTCCCAGAACACTCAAAACAGAAATGGTAATTTTCTGTGGGACCTTAGATCTGAAATTTGACTCATGAACTCATTGTAGTGTGATGGTTCTTAATATATACATTTTGGAGGTGATGTTCCTCTATGGTACTGTGTACACATTCACATAGATGCTGTTATTTCACATTATTTATTCATATTGACAGGACTAAAAGATGGTTTTTACTTGTGTGGCAGACTAGAGCTAATGCAAATTCAGTAATCATCCCTTAAGTACAGGGGAAGTAACTCAAAGAGAAATCTCCCCACTTGGCTATTGCTTTGAATCACCACTGGCAAATAAGAAGTGTGTATCTTGAACTTCCCAAGCTATGTGGAATAAGAGTTAACTCAGTATTCTCTCCTTGGTGAATGCAGGGCACATATGTGCATTTGGCCTCTAATAGAGTCAAGTAAGTCACCTCTACCAGCCCTTGAAAAACAGGACTAGCAAGACTTCCTGCTGTTTGTAGAACAAGGTTACTAAGCTAGTCCAGTGTTGTCATAAAAATGTATTAAGCACTTGTAAAAAGCTAAATATCTAAATTATTAAGTGTTAAATGTTGAGCTTTGTTTTTTATTTGTGATTTTGAAACCAGTCTGATGAATGTCCTTAGTAAACATAGTTGCAACAAATACATATATTACAAAGTTTTATGGTAAGAAAATTAAAGGATATATAGTACAGCAAAAATGTGTGTTAGGTCTGGACCCGAGAATAGCACAGTTAATGGAAATGAAGCTTTTTGCCATTTTGTTGCTCTTCCAGAAAGGAGCATAGTATTGTATTATGAGCAATAATAACAACTTTAAAAAAAAATGAAAATAATATATATATATAAAATAAGCCTAACAAAATCTTTTCATTTTTCATAGCTGTTTCTTAAGTAATAGGTTGAGTTTTTGAGGGTTTTTTTCTCACTCAGTTTAGGAATGATATCCTGTAATCTGCATCACCTAGAAGATTTTAATTTTCTGTTAACTTCCTAACATGGACAGTTGTAGGTGAATGAATCAGTGCGCAAAGAGAATAAATGTATTTGAGATTTTGGAGGGAGGGTTTTTTGTGAATTTTGTTGGGGTTTTTATTTTATATTATTAGGCTTGGAATATTTCTAGCTATCTAATCTCATCTGAACACGAGGGTCTGAATATTACATATTTACACTTTCGAGATATGCATCAATTTTTATAAGTTAACACGGCAATTTTATATTTGCCAGAATGTGGAAGCTTTCTCCACTTCTAAAAGGTTTTATTTTCATTAAGCTATGAATGCAGAAGAGTGTCTGTCAGGTTTTTTTTTGCATTAGCTTGGCTGGTTTATCTTAAGCATACTCAGTAGACTTGCCTCAGTTTTTCTCAAGCTATTGTTCTTTTTTACACCGCGTTTGCACACTGCAGTGCATCTAGGGAATTTCAGCAGTCGGAATATACATGAAAAGAGACCCGCTCTACTTTCATAAGGTCCCTGGATGAATTGGACGAAACCTCAAGGCCCCATGGTGGAGCCAGAGCCGCATTCATATTCCTTGCCATCACCACACATATGATAGCATGAAGCCCAGACCAATCGAAAACTTGACAGTAAGCCTTTTGATTTTGCGGGGAAGCCTTCATCAAGCTGAGAGAGGGAAGGGAATATAGCCCAAACTGGACTTCATACTGTGGCAAGTTTGAAATCCCAGCCCAACCACAGAGCTGCTTGATTGGAATAGTTGGAAACTGTGTCCAGGAATTCGGCAGCAAGAACTTGGCTTTCAGTTACTCCTGCCTTTTTAAAGGAAAACTCGCCGTACAGGTCACTTAGAACTCTTATTTATTTCATTAGGATTTTAAGTATGTACATTCTTGCAAAGCATAGTTTTAGTGTGTAGCGTGTAGTGTTTGCTGCTGCACAGTTCTGTTCCACAGCAGCTTTGTTTCATAGCCTCGTGGTGGAACACTCTTGGCTAAAGCTGCCTGCTGATGTTGTCTTCCAAACTGTTTCATTATTTGGTCCTTAGTCTACTTAAGAAACAGAAAGGAACAAAAGGAACCCTCCTGCTCCTGTACACCATACGTGTTAGCATTAGCTTCTCCTTTAAACATTATGCCTGCCCATCTCTTGTAGGTGTGGTATGAAACTGATGTCTACTTATTTGTCTGTGAATTTCAGCAGTATGTCAGAATTGCTGTTGATCATAATCATGTGTCATCAGTTGTGCCACTGAATAACTATAATTCTTCATACTTTTCGGGCTCCTGTGTCTGGGTGCTGGCATGCCTTGATATCTGCAGTGGTGCCTTTGGATTTGCAGATGGAAGAGCTGAGCCCCAGGAGATGGTGAAGCCTCTGCTGCAGCCCTCCCCCTAGAATGCTTAATTGTAAAACTACAAAGATTCTGCACTTTTGGTGCCTATCTAGAGCTGCATTTTATTCATTGTCACCCCTGGAATTGTGATCCAATTATACTCCAACTCAGCTCTCAGACAAAACTCTTGTTGACTTTCATGAGAGTTTGTCTAATTAAAAGACGAGTTGGGAGTGCAGAAGAGATAAATACCAGAAGCATGTAAAAGTGGCAAACTGATAGATTTGTGCTTTGTGTCAGAAGGTCATCCCTATAACACACTTTCCTGATTGCGATGGGAGACTTCTTTTCCATGGAGTGGTAGACAGTCCCCCCTTCAGTGCAGTGGTGCCTTTTATAGACTGCAATTCCTTATGGCTGAAGCAGAGTGCAAAACACATAATATTGTCTTGTGGCAAGTAAATGGGAGTGCTGCTACTTTAAAACGTTTTGTGGGGTTTTTGTTTGTGGTTTGTTTTTATGGTTTTTTTCTTTTTTTTTTTTTTTTTTTTTTTTATTTAACTGCAGCAAGACTTCTTTTTGGCAGCCTCCTACCACCAAAAATGTAGGGAGAGGTTGGGGAGGTGTGTGGGACATATCAGAAACCCAGCCTGCAGCTCAGGAGAGGTTTATCTACAAGCCCTCCCATCCTCCTCTCCAGGGCAGACAGGAGTGCAGCTGGAAGGAGGTGCTGGGGTTTGCAGTGCCTGCTGCTCACACACTCTCCAAGGGCTCTGCTGGCTGTGAAGCAGAGTGGAGGCTTGGTGCAGATCCATCCCTGTGGCATGTTAAGGCTCAGGGATGGATTGGCTGTTCAGCAATGTTTCCTCAGCCAACATTTTGGGTTTGGTTGATTAGATTATTTCTTAATACCACAACACTGTATAAGAGCATTTACTTCAGCTAATAAGTTTTAGAGTAAGCTGCAAGGTTCAAATGAATCATTTTTAACCACAAAACATCATTAGAAAATTATTAGCTTAGAAACTTAAGGAGGAATCTAAACCAGAACTTTGAAGGTTGAACTGTAGAGTATTCAAATGTCTTTATAGCTTTCAGAATCATCTCCAAGAAACACCAAATTTGAGACTATAAAATTGAATCGGTGTACGTCTTGGCCCCATAACTCATGTGAATACATGAAAATTGCATCATATAAAACCATTAGGTATTAGGATGGTATCTCTGTTCAGTTGTATTTAAATGGCTGCAGAGTGTAAACATCCCAGGCTCTGTATATATCCAAAACAGAGGCAACTTTCTGCAGGTCTGCAGAGAGACAAGCTCCATGTGATTCTCACTGAGAGCTCTCTGCATTATATCCCAGAGAGTGCTGAGTGCCGAAAGCACTCACCATGCCCCTGGAAGAGCAGGGTGCTCCCACATCTAGAGAGGATGACTCTGTAGCCTCTTCCTCTTCTGTTCCTCAGCTTTGCCAGGTAGGTACTGCCAACAGCACCAGCCATTCTCACTGCTGTACACCCAGCTGCTTCCCAGGAATTTTGTGAAACAGGAGCATCCCATGTTGTCAAGAGTTAATAATTATACCAAATATATGCTCTGTGATTAAATAACGCACAGCTGGAAAAATTAATCACATCTTGCACTGAGAAACGCTCAAGACTTTTAAAGCAGCAATAGGTGCAGAATTTAACATTTAAATATCCCTTGAAATGCCAGGGCATGAATATAAATGACTTGGTGCTCTACAATATTTCGATACAGTGATGCCAACCAATGGAAGTGCAGGGTTCGATCCTGCTATTTTATAATAGGCCAGTAAATATTTTATTTTGTGCCATGTTCCTTTTCCATGAAATTTTAGTCCAAAGTCACCACTCCCTTAATAAAGCAGAAGTTTAAATTCATTAATTTTTTAAAGGGATGATACTCTTTGTTTACCCCACTGCCTGGGCACAGGGGAGGAGAGACACTCTTTTTTTCTCTGTGTTCCTTCCCTCTTTCCTCAGCTTGTCCTGTATTTTAGGATTTAAGGCTTTATTTTTCAGAAAGCTTGTCCCATTGAAGAAAAAAAAAATATAGTGCCATTTTGTTTGCTTTGCTGAAGGTGCAGACCTGAAGAATCAGTGCTGTGTATAAGCTGCCTCACCCTGCAGTTTCTCTTACCAGGGGCTCATTTGTATGCAGAGGGGATTAGTCAGAATTTACTGTAGCTTCGCCCTGGGGAGCTGTGAACTCCCTAGGAATATGCTCTGACGAAAGCGTGCAGTTGGTAAGATTAGAACAAACCCTTCTGCTACAGAAAGTGCCTTGGTCACTCACTAGGCCTCCAACATTGAAATCATTTTCATTTATAACCTTTTTGATCATTCAACCTCAAAGAAGCCTTGGCTTTTATGACAGCTTGCACCAAAATTGCCCAATTATTTGGGGGGGGCGGGGAGGAGAGGAGTGAGTGAGAATCTGAAAACAGTCAGATGTGAGAGACAGGGCACTTGATCTGTGCTCATGGCTTTTCCTTCCCTTCTCCTACCAATATTTTTACAGCTGTTGACATATATTGAGTTACATGTGGCTGTGCCATATCCCCATGGTATAGTTTCAAAGATCTGTTCACCGTAAAGTGTGCTGTTCTCAAGTAAATGACTCTGACTTCAAGAAAGCACAGTAGTTTAAATGTTACTATAAATACAGGAGCTAAGACATTTTAATTATAATTTTTGAGTTATACAGTGCTCTGTACGTACACGAGGCATTTACTAAAGGCTGGGGATGTGCTCAGGTTACTGTGCTCTCTCGTGGATAAGGCAGTAATTGCAAGCAGCTCATTCTGCTGATCCCCTTTATTTGCGTGTATTTGCAGTGTTTACTGACAGTGAACATCCTGCATTTGGGAACTCAGCCGCAGGAGCTAAAGAAGAAAGAAAAAGACAATTCAGAAAAGAAATTCTAATTCAGATTCAAGAGAATTTTTTTGTTTTGGGTTATCTTAGGAATGTTACTTTTGTCAGAAGATGTTATAATTTTAGTTAGGAAATATCAGCACATCTATTGTCCTTACAATGCTCTTCCAACTTGTATCTGGTAACTGGGCAGATTGAGAATTCAGTACTAACAGATCTGTCAAATTTTTGAGAAAATCCTAGGGTATGAGTTCATTGCTGATTAATTTTTTCACCAGTGTAGTAGTGTTGGCTTTGGTGAGGTTATTCCTAATTTGCTCTGATGAAAGGGAAAACAACCCACATTGTAGAAGTGGGTGCTGTTGTCTTGGGAATAAATAGGTACAAGGTGTGGGGAAAGCACAGATGAGCAGTATTATATGCCAGGAGGTTTGTTTTTAGCTGTCAGTGGGTTGGTGCTGTTATTTTACTTTTGAGGCTTGAAAACAAAACATTATAAAAAGCTTTTACAACATTTGCCCTTGTGTATCAGTACCAGTTAAGCACAGTAAAGGTTTCCACCCTGGCTGTGGAGATCTGATTCTTTTCCTTTGGGCTGGGACATGCAGGAGAACAGTGACTGTAAGCTTAAATAATTTTGCAGTATGGTGACATCATTCTTCAGAGAGTTCTGCTATAAAGATCTGTCAAATCAAGTATCAATAGGGCTCTCTAAATGAATTTGTCTCCCTGCTTTAACAGTGACACAGTCGTTGTAATGGAGATTTCAACTATCTCTGCTATGACTACTGCAGTAAAAGCAGCTCCTCTCAGTGCTACCAGGTCCTGAACCAATATTTACTGTAAGCAGTAAAAAAAAAAAATAAAAAAAAATCTTTCAATGACTGAAACTAATTCTGGATCAAGCCTTTATGACAGGCTTGGATGCCCGTCATTGCTGATGGCATGTTTTTGGTCATGCAGTCTATCAATCTACATAAATTAATAAATAGTATGCATAATAGATAGCACATGTATAGTGAACCACATCTCGTGGTTGCCCTGAACGACTGTTGCAGCTTTTAGCAGCATTTCCCATGGCCTTGACTAGAAAAGCTGCTAAAGTTGGAGCCCCTGGGCTTTGTGGAAGTCCTCAGTGCCATTGCCAGCAGATCCTCCTTGGCCATTAAGCAGTGCTTCCGTGTCACTCAGCCAGAGAATGCTATGTACTTCCATTTAAAAACAGTTGTGAAGTCTTCTGAGTAGGAACTGAAAACCCTGGACCACCATCAGAGCTACGTCCTCTGGCCTTTCCCCTCCAAAATTGTAACAGTTATTTTTTAAGGTGTTTTTTGAGTAGCAGTGGGAAAGCACACAGGTTGCAGAGATTGTAGGAAGGTACTGAGAGCATCTAACCAACTCTTAATATCTTTTACTGGATTTGGACTCAAATCTTTGTGTGCTTCCTTTGCTTATAACTTCACCTCTTTTGTGAATCAAACCCAGCTTTTCTGTTGTGCAAATTGTACAGGAGAGTGAGGTCCAGAAAAAGATTTTCTTCTCCTTCTAAGCACCGCTATGAACTCTTAGTGAAGAGAGCAAGCCCATTCATCTTTAGCACCTTGCAGGTTGTTTTTTCCTTCAAAAACTTCTTTCAAAGTCAGAGTGTGGGCAAGTGATCTGAATGATGAGAATAAGCCTTGTTCAGATGCCCTGGTCCCTGGGCAACATTTGAGATGGCAAAGGCTGTCCGTTTGCATTCGCCTTACAGACATTTCTGTATGTGATACCTTCTATTTTCCATGCTGCTTAAACAGGCTTCTTCCTGAGAGGAGGATTAGGAAGCTCTGACAACACTTTATTAATACATAGTTAGCTATATACAAATGAAGTGTTTAATTAATTGATTTTTGGTTATGTAAATCAAACCCAAGCAATAATAAGTCCTGTTGCTGGAGGTAGCTCACAGGCCAGCTATGTTGCAAGCAGATGTCTGGCCATGAATTCATCAAAGGTTTGCATGTACAGTTCTTGGCATTTCTTTTCATTACCACAATTATCAGGGAGTACAGATAAGCTGTTTTTTCCCTACATCTTGTTGGATGGTTGCCTTTGAGGGAGGAGCCTGGGTGCAGGCAGTGTCAGGGATGCAGCATCTTCCTTGTCCATGCAACCACCAGGGACATGCTGGCTCAGGCAGGCTGGGGCTGGGGCTGGCCTCAGGGCTCTGGCAGAGAAGGGCAAGGGCATCTCAGGCACTCCTGGGTCAGCCAAGCAAGACAGGCTCCCTCCTGCAGCCTGAAAAGCTGGGGCACGTTCACCTCCTCTGCCTTTTAAATGACTTGTATTTGTCCAGTCTGCTTAAGCTAAAATTTAAGATTTGTATTCAGAGGTGCTGACTGACACGTTTCCTTTATGAATTCTTGTGGATTGCTATTGATTTTTTACTATGGTTTTCAAAATCCTACTTCTAGGACTCTGGAGATTTCCCTGCTGCAATAATAATGTATTGTCATTCTTAATATCTCAGCTTCTTGACACAATATTCATATTAAAACCACAAAAAAGCTACATTAGAGTAACACCAAGGGTCTGCCTGGAACCCACCAAGGCAGGGGAAATCAAAGTCAAGGCTGAAAATTAGGGCTGACACTGTGAAACGTATCCCATTGTACTTAAGTACTGGAGTTCATCTGTGATTGCAAGATCACTTGCATTTGAGAGATGGATTCCTCCATACAGCAGAAATGAGTTATGATGTGTTGTAAATCCTAAGGATTAACTGTTGTAGTTGAGAGTGCCTATTTTTGTGCAGAGCTACATAAGCCAGCATTATGGAAGCCGCCTTAACATCTTTTATGAAATTTTGTTCTCGTTCACACACAGGGCTATTAAAAATTCATTCTGCATTTCTGCCACTTGCATAACAATTCTGGATCAGATTGTTCAGGTCAATAAGGAGAGAATAGAAATGTCACAACATTATTTGTATGAGCTTGTAGCCATTTTCCTCTTAACTATATTGCCCCAAAAACATTTTGCAGACATGCACTGTCTTTTATGAGTATGATAAACAGTTTGATTTATTCACCTCCATGATGTAAATGTCTTGTGTAAGTGCTGGTGGCACCATGGAGCTATTGGAAGGCCTTCCATTTCACCATGTCTTTTGACCTTTCTCTTTTTGGAGTTAAATTTTTCCAGTCACTCTTTTTCTTGCTAAGTTGGGGAGTGTACTTGAGTTGTTCATTGGTCTCTCAGTGTGCTATGTGAAACCCTGTGGAGTGTCAGGAATGAGAGTTGAGAAATAGCAGGGAGATTTCCCGTGGCTGAGGAGAGGCTGGAAGGGCATTGCATGCTGGTGAACATCTCCAAGGGATGTGGGCTGCTCACTGGCACAGGGTGTACATGGTTCTCTGCTGCCATCACCCATCTTAGCACCAGAAGGGAACAGAAATATTCTGACAAAATTAAACAAATCACATATCTAGTGATTTATATTTTACAGCAAGGTATTTTAACAATATTTTTATTACTGGGTTTAGAAAAAGCTGTTATGCCCCTTTCCATCTGCTTCTCTCTTCTGTTCTTCATGCTCACATGAGAATACATCTGACACTGTCCCTCTGAGTTCATTGAGGCAATGTGGAGGGGTTTCTTTACAAATGAGGATTATAGGTCATTAGCATACATCTAGGATCTCTTTTTTGGTGCTGTTTTGAGCAGTGAACAGATAAGGACAGGAAGTAGACACATGGATTCCCATCAGAGAGAAGCATTCAGACTTTGTGAGCTAAAGCACCTGAGAATTCCACACTTGTGGATATGCACAGTTTGTGCAACACGACCTGGCAGTCTTGATGAAGACTCAGGGGCACATGACCAGGGATTATTTTGATATAGATGTTGACCAGTTTTACTTGCTACCTGCCTGTGAAGACACCAGTGGACTAAACTGAGATTTGGTGTAATTAAATGGAACTGTCAAGCACCAGAACTGTGCTATGTGCACAAAATGTCCCACTATGTTTGATCACTTGAAGAATTTGTATATCTTGGTTGCTGTTATGAATATTCTGATATTGAAAAGTATAGCATCACCCCAGCTGCTTTCAAAGATGTGGCAGTTTCTAGATTAAATTAATTTTAGAAAGGCCAGATGAAGTTACAGTTACCTGGGAAGCTTATTTTCCTCTGGAGAGATGTCTCATGCCTTTCCCTAACCAGATGTATCACACTGCTGGCGCTTTGCATTGGTTAACACAATTCAGAGGGTAAATGCTGGTAACTTACTGAGTCAGCATGCAGCTATTGGTTCTTTAACCTACTGCAAATCACAGGTTTTATCATATCCACCAACATCCCCAAAGTGTAGTGTAAATGTTTGTAAAAGATCGGTTACTGATTGCATGTATTGTCAGGGTAAGGTATTTCACTTGAAAATATTAAACAACATAGGGCCACAAAACTCTTAAATAGAGAAAAACATTAAAGACGGCTTTAAAAACAGATATGTGTCCCAACATTATCACACCTGATCAGTTTAAAATAAATTCAGTATTTTCAAGAAAAAAAATTGGCTTTGTTTCTTTGAAATTATGTGTGCCTGAGTTAATCTTTCAAGTGAATTATAAATCCCTATAAATGCAGTTAGCATTGGAATGAGTTATAGTTACAAAAATTGGAATGAAGATAAATCATGTTTCCTTGGTGAAAATCTAATAATATCAGTCAGGTCCATACAACACTGCTCAGATATAGATCCCCTGTTCTGTGACTGTGATGTGCTGAGGAGCTCATGCTGCCCACCCTTGAGATCGGGGTCCACAAGGCTCAATACTGGGCACTTTCAGTACTTCAAGAGTTTTATCAAAACTATGACACTTCACTTTTGTGGTGCAAACAGATGTGCACCTAAAACATGGAAACAAACAGGATTGCTTAATTTTGGAAGAGGCAAGGTAAGATTTTTTCACTTTGAGAGTGATGATAATCCTGAATGTATTTAAGCATCTCAAGGTCAATGGCAGCTTTGACAACCTGTACCAGAACAAGGCTTTTTTTGGGGTGCTGGGGGTGGATTGGCAGTACAAGGGTGCTGTGTAAGAGTGCGGGCGAGGCGGAGTGGTGCAGCTCCGGCGAGGTGTGCTGACCCCTCTGACCTCGTGCCCTTCACAGGAATTAAGCTCGTTGTTTCCCAGAGTCAGACCTTAAAAAAGAAATTAAAAAATCCTTTGAGGCCCTCACCATCCTTTTCTAGGAGATGTATTGGGGAGCCCTTGCTAACACGGATCTTGGACAATTGTTAGTATTAAACTGCTCTCGGATTACCAAAGTGTAACAATGTACAGGACCTGCACTTTCAGCCACTGTCTCTTCAGTGTGTGGGTGAATGTCAAAGGGAATATTTTGTGTCAGTTCCTTGTGACCCAGATTCCACAGAAGTCTCTTATAAAATAATCTTTGAGCAAACACTGCTCGCACGTCCTAAGGACACCTCATCCCTGTGAACCCAACGGCAGGAGTGAGGCTGCTGTGCGCTGTGAGATCTGTGACTTTCTATCTGAGAATTTTGGTCTTGTTTGATAGTTCAGCCTTTGTGCCCTGCAGATCCATTTTAAATTGTCTGAAGCAGGAATAAATCTATTACAATGACCACCATTTAAAAAAAAAATAATACAAGATAGGTCTGTGAAGAGGTGTTAAAAAGTAGAAATGAAAGGCAGAAGTTGTAAGAAAAACCTGTTCATTGGACAGACCTGCAATGCAGTAAATAATAACCTCACATGTGAAAGACAGCCTGTTCTAGGAAAAAAAGGCAGTGGAAAGGACATTTTTTCTCTATTTTAATTTTTTTTTTTCTGTGGGTCTAAGGGAGAAAAGGTCCTTTATTCTTTAGTAACTTTTCTGATTTTAAATATGTGCTTGTCTGGTCATGAGGAGCAAGGTCATTCCTACTGCTCAGGGCCTAGGCTTTGTGCTGGTGCTGGTGGGAGCTTCTCTCCTCTCTCCTTTTCCTCCCTCCCTCTATCTCTCCTTTTCTGTTTCTCCTGAGGTGCAGATGGCCACATTTGCAGGTTAACTGGAACAGCTGGAGGCACATTATTAGCTTCCTGCTGCTAACTCATATTTGCTTAGATTTTTTTTTTAACAGCAACATAATTTACAAGTAGTAGGCCAGTGACAAAGCTGGCGTGTTCTAAATCCGCATCTGATTTATATAATGCTGTTGCTTATCAGTGAATGAAGTCATAATTATTGCTTTGTACCATTAAATAGCATAAATATATAAACTGTTACACAAATTGCAGCAAATGTTTCCTCTAGGGAGCTCTAGACAAAATTTTAATGTAGTGCATTTGTCTGTGGTGGCAGTTTCTATGGTATATAATAATGTTGATAAATTTTACTGTAGCAAGTGACATTTTATAACATTAATCCTAGTGGTAAAAATCTGATGAATACTACGGCTGTACTGGTGGGTACAAGAAGAAAGAGAGCTTTTGACACCAAGTGAATTGATTTTAATAGTGCTTTAGAGCTCCAAAGTACAAAGATGGTGCAGAGATGGTAGATCCTTCACTGAAAGGGGAGAGGACTCAGGCAGGTGCTGGACAGCGAGGCACCAGGGAGTTTGACTTGATGATGGTGATAATTAATTCTTTTAAAAATCTTTATTGATAAATACTTCCTCTGCTTTGAAAAGCAGAAGGAAACCAAATGGTGAGATGAAACCATTTAAAATCCTCCCCAGTTATTGCAACTCAGCACATTTAAGTGAAGACACTGTGCTGGGTCCTGTGCTCAGATGTTGTTCCTCATGTCAAACACAGGCACAGGACTCACCTGCCCTGCCCATGCTGGCAGCTGCCGGATGAGCTGGGCACTGGGAACGTGCCAGTGGACAACTGGACAACTTGAGACACAGGGACTGCCACGAGAAATTCTTTCTCTGACTTCACTTGCATATAGCAGGAGTAGGGTGGTACAGGCGGGCTTTAGCTCCTGTCGATAACAGCACAATGATGCTGTAGGTTTTGCCGTCCTTTAGAAATGGCCCATGGTATTGCTCTGTGATCCAGGGCCCGGTGCCTGGGCTGGGGTTGGCCCATGCTCTCTGGGCAGGCAGTGGGGTGGCACAGCACTGCCAACGGTGCTGGGCTCAGGAAAGTCCCCGCCAGAAAGCCCTGGGATTGTCACCACTCATGCCTGAGGTGCCTGGCTTCAGTCATGGCTGAGAGCAGCTGGTGTGCTCCCCTCCTCAGAGACACCTGCCAGGCATGGAGACAGAGGGGGCAGCCCCAGAGCGAGCGTGGGCTGTGCCCTGCCTGTCCTGCCAGCTGTCTGAGGATGGTTTGTTTTGTTTTTATTCCTGGAAATAAGGAGTGCTTATTTTCTCCAGAAAAGCTTTTCAAAAATGAATGGATAACTCAAAGGAGAATCCTAGAGGGCACTGTACTTGGGACACTTCTGTAAAAATGGAGATCAGTGTAGTTTTTCTACTCAGTCATTTAGACTGCCATGAACCTTCCCCCACCACCACCCCCCCGCCCCCCCAGAAGTGTATTTTTCCTGTTTTCTTCGTGACATGACTTCTTTCCTTTTCAAATTCATGTCTCCGTTTCCATAACATCAAAGATGGATCTAGAGAGTTAAAATTGCAGCCCCTGGCCATAGGGAAAATCCCAGTGACTTCAGACTGAAGAGCATTGAGCATTTCACATGGCCGCAGTAATTATCTTCCTTTCTGAGAAATTGTATGTTTTTTCCTGCCATCCATTAGCATGAAGTTTATTGAGTGGGGATTAGTCACTGTTCTCTCTGGGGGCTGAAGTGCTGATGTTGGAACAATGTATAAGGAATTCTCCCCCCAGTATGTTGTGCCTCCCTACTCCTCTGCACCACCTGGGGATGAAGAGCAGAGGCCGAGTAGGCTCCCTTGCCTGGTGGCTTAGGGGGTGCTGGTCTTTACACTCAGCCTTGGAGAGATACCTGGGTACAGACTATCAACTTGGCTTAAGTGGTTGGGGTTCCAGACGACCACTGCTTTGAAAACACAAACGTGCCCGAGAGCACTGCACCTCACCGTGTGGTGCTGGAGGCACTGCGTTACAGGCAGTGAGGAGTGGGAAACCAGTGGCAAGAGTAGTTTCCCATGGGAGTGGCATGGAAGTGACAGGGATGGCAGCAGCATTGTTCTGGGGCAGCCATGCTCCACCTTCCTTTGCCTGGTCTTCCTCCATGAGACCTCTCACCCGCACTGTGGAGCAGTCTCTGGGATGCTCCATCTGCAGCCTTCCCTTTGCTCCAGCTCCTGGCCAGAGTGGCAGGTGAAAGAGCAGAGCTCCCTGCCAGGTGCTCTGTCCCTGAGTAGGATTGCAGTGGCAGTACCATGTGGCCATGGCTTTGGAGCCCTGAGATTTATTTTGAAAGTGTATTGCTTGTCAGTGTTACACTTCTTAGTAAATTCCTGTACAGTGCTTTATGGCTTGTCCGCAGGTGAAAAAATAATTTTATTCTCATGGCTCTGCCATTAACAATTTTAGAAATAAAAGCATCTTATAATGTACTCTGGAAATGTGAATCCTAAGCTGTAGATCTGTAAAGACTAATTGCTTAATCAGCTCAATGCACACCTGAATCATGGTTAACAGTAGGGGCTGTGCAAGTTTTGTTATGTATTCTGCAATAGTGCAGTCATTCCTTGCTCCCCGTGAAGACCACAGAGCAGTCCCAGCACCAGGCTTGTTACAGAAACTGCCTCAAGTTGGCACCTTACCCTCTGCAGTGCCAGTGGATACCAGGGCTGTGGGTAGGCCTGGCTGTGTTTATTCATTTCAGCATCTGAATGCAATTACAAAAATGCTTTGTGTCCAGCCAGCTTGGTCCCTTGGTTTGTCTTTAAGGGGTGGTGAAGATGTGTTTGATGCCTGTGCATGAAGCAACAGGGCCATCTAGAACAAAAACCTGTGTTACAGTTACTTTGCAAAATCGTTCTGCATTTGTGTGTCTACCAGAAGCACTTATGCTTGAATGCAGTGTTTGATTTTTTTCAGCTACTCTGAATAGATCATCTTTACAGACCACAATAAAATATTTGTGTAATGCTTAACTGTACATTAAGTAAAACCTGCATTAGAATATCCCTGTATTATTTCTATTGGGTAAATAAAAGCATAAAGACAAGTATCCCCACAATTCCCATTACCACACTCAGCACTTAGTTACATTAGAAAAATGAGGCATTGTTCTGCCAACTTTTGTTTCCCTCCATTTGTGCTGCTTACCACTTACGAATCCAGCATGCCGACCCATGCAGCAATTACTTCTGAAATCCAGCTATCATGGCACACGTGGGTACCACGGCACAGCTACTGCCAGGGGTTGATGGCTAGCACTGGTCTCCTGTGCTCACATCTAGAGCATTATTGGTTTGAGCTGGTGTATAACTAATAGCATTTGGAAGGTGTAGGTGTTATGTTGTCTGCTGAAGCATGATTTGTATTGCATTAAAACATCCTGGTGGTTTTAAACAGGCTAAATAGGTTTTTCAGCTGTGGTCAATTACTGGGCTGTTGCACCAATGGTGTGCAGGGTATTTGGGCGGTCACAAGAAGCCTGTATTGTACTGACACCTCGCCCAGGTCTTTGCAGACCAACTGAAGCAGTTGATGTGTTTCTTCAGGACCGTTGCAGGTTTAGGAGTGTATTGCAAAGTCTCTTTTTATACTCTTTTGCTCGACTGTCCTGTGCTTTGCTCCTGGAGGTGTTCAAGGTGTGCAAATCTTCTCTTCTTCCTCCTGAGACTGAGCACTTGGATTGCACCTTCTCTGCTGCATAAATTGGCACAGCTGGACCTCGCCACCCCTCCAGGCAGCACGAGGGCAGGGGACAAGGCCAGCCACTGCTGCTCAGCTCCAGACCAGGGCATCTGTTTTACAGGGGGGCTGGGGGCAGGAACCAAGGTTCAAAGCTGCCTCTGCTTGTATGGAGAAATCAATATTTAGCCATAAAACCAGGAGAGACATGTTTGGGAATCACAGCCTGAACAAGAGGGTTCCAGTATTGTCATAGAAGATAAAACAAGAGGAAAACATTTTGAATTTACTCTTTGTGTATTGAGGCCTTTTATTATTCATCAGTAAGTAAATATAAGCTAAGGGAGTGATTTGTTTCTAACAAGCTTATAAAATACTAGAGTCATTTGTGAGTTTATTGGAGTGCTGATTATAAACATTCCCTCATGCACACTCCTTTGTGTCAAATTAACATTCAAAATACAAATATTGTATCTTTGAATATTTTTGTAATCTCTTCCCAAGTATTTGAAATCTTCGATGAGAGACAATTGATGTTACGTGAAAAGTAGCCGAGCACTCTGTCACAGTTTTGGACACATTTTTCATTTCTTTGGCATTTGCTGTGCTCATGCTGTTCCTTTGAATTGCCTGCTTCATGCTCTAGTATTTTGGATTTTGATACAATGCATAATTGATGCTCATCTAGCTGCAAAGATTCAACTGTTGTGCGTGCCATGCTGCCTGCACGCCACTTCGTGGGATGTGCCCCACAACCTGCCAGGGCCAGTGCCTGATGGAGGAGTGGGCAGTCACACTGGGGCTGGGTGGCCTTGGCACCGCTCCCTGCAGCTCCTGGGGCAGTTCAGGCACATGGGTGGCACCAGAGCATCCCAGGTCTTCCAAAGCACTTCCTCGAGGAGCCGGACTTTTCTACTCACACCTCAGGTGTGCTTAAAAAGGAAGCCCTGTTGTTACACTGCCTCTTGTGCAGCAATGCACTTTCTGTTGGTAATCATAAGGAATAGAAATGTAAAGAATAGGCATGATCTACCACGCATCCCATAGACCATTGCTTTAGACCCTTCCTCTGTAGGCAGTTTTCCAAAAAAGGATAAGCTGTGTGGGGAAGGCATCCCAAGGCCTTTTCAGGTGCTGTTGGTTGAGACTAAGGAGTTTTAGGGAACGGATCTGGCTACAGACTTGCCTCTTCACCCCTCCATGCTGGTACAGCAGGTGTATTTGTAGTTCAGTGGGACAGACCTTTTGTTTTTATTTTACAATTTTGTCTTCCCTCATTCCCACTAAAACATTCCCCATATTATTGGTACCCAAACTCTTTGCTTTTCCTATCAGTGTACCTTGTTTTTACTCAGCAGAGGAAAATCCTGCAAGGGTGGGTCTTAGGCTAACATTATTATAGTGGCTGCCATTTAAAAAGTCAGTTTTTGCCTAGAGGCAAAGTACTGTTATCAGAGTTCATACCTATTTTGCATATATACGACTGTATCTTCCCTACCTCTCTGGGGTGATAGGAGCAAATGCTGACTCCTTAATGCTGATTGTTGAATCTGAGGTTAAAATAAGAACTCATAAAAAAAAGAATAAAATGGTGGGTAGCAGGTCTGACAAAGAGAAACCCTTTTGGTTGAAGCAAGGACTCCATGATGGCTTGATTAAGAATCTTATTTTATTTGAGGGCGCAGCTGAAAAGCAGCTTGATCCTTCCTCTCATTTTTCATTCTTTCTCAGTAACTTTCGCAGGGCTGTGGAATATGGTTCTTCTCATGTGGACTTATTAGGTGGATACCCCTAAGTCCCTTTCAAGTTCAATGATTGCACATCAGGCCTTTCTCTACAGCAATCCAACTACACCTTTGGATCTTTCCAAGTCATCTCAGCCACCTCTGCATGGCTCCAGTCTGTACCGTGCACACCCTGAAAGCACCATCCTGCTGGCAACATCTTAGTGCTTCATTTTGGGCAGAGGCCTGGGGCTTGGTTTTTTTTTTCAATTTTATTTTATTTTTAAATGTAACTTCTGAGAATGAGAGGAGTTGCAGAGAGCCCAGAAAACCTTTACAATGCCATGAGCCTGGGGTCTGGGTGAGTTTAAGCAAAAATAGCTGTGTAGGACTCCTGCGCTAATGAGCCATCACAGCCTTCTGGATGTCATTGTGTTTTGATACCGTGGCATGCTCACACTTTCAGGTGGCTGGAAGAAGGCTGCTTCAGCACCATTGAATGACTGGCTCTTCCAGATCCCTTTATTTAACCAAAAATACAGACTTTCCTTATCTTTTACACTAAGTTTTCTGTCACAGCCCACAGATATTCTCCAGAGTCTGTCTACAGTATGAGAGTTTGCATATGGCTTTCCTTAATGGATTAAAAAGATAATGACGTATAAAATGAATAAAATCTGTTTCTAAAAAAAAATAAAACCAAGCTGGCCATGTTGTGCACTGACAGGAGTATCTGCCAACAGCTATATATGCCTGATTGAGTTACTCACATAGTAAAATAGAAAGGAATTTGTTGACAAAGGCAGAGGCCAAAGTCCTCTGAGTTTAGGATCCCAGAAGAAGGTTCTGCCCATGTTTCCCTGCCACTGGTGCCCCTCACAGCTCTACAGGATGTGTGTGCTGGCCCTGAGCTCTCCTTCTATGCAGAGCTCAGGGAAACTGCTTCAGTGCTGCCTGTTCAGCTCCAGATCATGTGAAGTGTGCAAGCTGGCTGGCTCATGTGCCGGGCAACGAACACATGTAAAGGTGTTATGAGTTTGATACTAGGTTTATGCATTGTAACCCATCTTTGTATGTTAGATGAGCACTACCCAGAGTAACTTTACAGTCTGTGTTACACAGAGCCCTTGCTCAGCTGTAAGATTTCTTCCAGAAAGTCACTGCAATTTCTCTTCTTATTCAAGATGAACCTGCCATAGGTTTGATTTCTGCCTGGACTGTGGAGTGTTAATCAAGCAAATTCCACCAACGTCAATGGGAGATGCTCTGTACATTTACTTGTGCATAATCCCGCAGTACAAAAATATATGTCTGCATAATGCAGAGATGCTTAAGATATTTTCTTGTTTTCATGCAGATTCTTCTTTTTGACTGCCTTAAGGAATATCATGTGTTACTGCACCCTAGGATTCCTGTTTTAAAATATGTCTCATAGGGGAGGTTCATTCTTTTGGGCATATTTGCACTTAACGAGCTCTGAGAGATATTTGTGCCATGCAAAATCAGTTACCTATCTTAGCCAGCCAGACCTTATTTAGTCACCCTTGGTTCCCTCTGTTTGCAGTGGCATCTCATTTTGTCATCCCCAATAACTGGTTTGTGTCTCTGAGCTCCAGTCCTAGTCCTGAGGAGAAGGAGTGACGGAGGCACCTCAGTAGGGGTGGGGGACAGGAGCCTCTCTGGGGCTGGGCTGTGACAAGTGTTCAACCCTCAGATGAACAAGTAAGCTCTGGTGCAGTTGTGCTGAATGTTCGTGTCAAGATAGCTGGGTAGCCATTATTCTTACTTTCCAAGAAAAAGCTGAGAGATGTTTCTGGGTTTTTTGCTTGTCTGTATGTATTTCAAAAAAATGATAACAATGCCATAAGAGATTGCTTTTTAACCAGAGACTTTTCCCTAGGAATATTGTTTCTTAATAAGAAAACAAAATTAATACATATTTAAAAGAAATGCATTTATTTGAGTAAGTGGTGCAAGTTGCCCCAGCATTAGGGGGCCAGCATTTGGCCAGTCTCTGAGTGTGGTGATCTGCCACAAAAATAATGCTCATGGTTGGTTTTCAATTGCATTTTTAACTCTATGCCCACTGCACCAGTTCCCAGGTGTCTATACTAATGTAGTCTTTAATTTGACCATAGCTGATACTGCTGTAAAGTTTACATTACAGTGTTTCCATGTTTATGCAAAATTTGCAATATCAGAATAAGGCCCCTTATGCCAATTCACCTGTACTCACTCAAGAGGCATTGCACCAATGCCGGGATAATAGAATTTTTCTCTAGTGATGGAAATAAAAGTCTACCCTCCCACACACCAAAAAAAAAAAAATAAAAAAAATTGACATTTATTATGCTTTGAATCCTGGAAGAACCTTCAGTGTTTCTCAGTTAAATTGTACATTTAGGTGTTTTTTTTTTGTTGTTAAGAGTTTAATTTCTGTTTCTCCTTTTACCGGTTTTTCTGCTTCCCTGATGCCATCATGGGAGCGGTTCATACCTTTCTCTTACTCTGTGCATTGCTGAGCGTAGTTGACAACAACTGACTTGTAGCCTGTCATGTTAATTATATACTGATGATTATTTACACGATATATTTAAAGTCTGTCATGTCAATGTACTTGGGAAATGGTAATGTGAAGATCAGTGATACACATCAGTGGGAGCTGGTGTTTTAACGACCGCCGTGTGCTGTCCCAGGTGTGCTGGGTTAGCTCAGGGGCTGCTCACCCTGCCTTGCATCCCCAGCTCAGGAAGCCCCCTCTGAGCACACGAAAATGCACCCAGCAAAAAGGCAAATGCCTTTTGAGCAGTGGCTGTGGGATGCAGCTGCCACCCTGCACCCAGGCAGGGGAGGAGTTGCCTGTGGGAGGGAAGGCTTTGCCTTTGGCACCTCGTGGCTGATGGGTCCTGGCAGCTCTGGTGGCCTCTGTGTCACCACAGTCACCGAAGGCTGGCACTGCAGGAGGCACAGGTGGGATGTACTGGTGAGGGGACACCTCGTGCCTCTGGGGGCCTGGTGCTGATGCTGGGGAATGTGCCAGGCCTGTAAAAGGAGTGAAAAAGGGCTTTACACCTATTTAAAGCAGGTTTAAAGCTTTGCATGTTTTTAAAGCATCCACATATTCCAGTGGGATGTTTAATAAGAGTATAATGATGTTTTAATTTTAATTTTTAATTTCACAAGAAGAATAGATGCCAAGTAGATACCAGTTATTGCTGTTTGTCTGTACTGAGCTCTTCGATGTGATATTGTCAATAGGATGAGAGGATGAATGTATTCCTGCTGTGTAGCAGTGCAGGGAGCTGCTCCCAGGGAGGACACCAGGAGCAATAAGGTAAATCTAGTTTTCAGCAATACAATGGCATGAGGGAGGATAGAGCAGGGAATAGGCTGTGTGGCCATGAGCCTGGACTCAGGGCTGTGTTACTTCAGTTTCATCAGGTATTGACATTAAACTTGAAATAACACAACTGTGAGTATTTCAAAACATTGAAATACATGACTTGGATTGAATTGTGTGGGAATGAGGTGTTCTTATTAAACTCTAGTCATTCCTAGGGGTTCATTAGTCAGGATAAAGCTAATTCTGTTTGTGGTTGTATGGACTCAAACACTCAAAGACAGCATGTGTTTCTTTCCCTGTATGGGTTTTGCATTTCCATTTTTGTATGGAAGCCAGTGGAGTTATTCCTTAATCAACTATTATGAAGGAGCAGTCAGACCTATCAGGCTTTAGTCCACAAAAAGTTTTAATATTGGCTATTAAAAAAAAGCCATCTTCAGTGAAAGGCTGATAAAGTGTGAAGTTATTGTGCTAAAGTATAGTGCATTTCTATAAATTATCTTTATGCAGTTTCCCAGATTAATATCTAAATCTAAAATAAAGCTCTGCAGGCAGGTCCCTCTGGGGCTCTGAAGTCAGAGATAGACGATGCACAACTCCATGAACTGCTTTGAACTTTCAGGTTTTATTTTTCCTGTAAACTGAAAATGAAGTTGATGAAGCTGGGCCTGGCAGCCCCATCTCGTGTGTGCGAGGCTCAGCCTTGCCCTCAGGAATGAAGTGCAGTGGGAGCACACACAGGGCAGGGCTCTGGAGCAGTACTGGAACTCACAGTCAGTAGGAAACTCCCTGCAATCTCATCCCTGCTCCCTCTAGGACCATGCTTCTTTTTGATGGTCATTTTAATATTGCAGTGTACTGACATATACTGGAGGCAGTGAACTTACAAGCTACCCTATAAATAATTTGGCATCTAATTCTGCATATTTTGAGCTCGAGGCCCCCTAAGATGATGAAAGAGTTTAAAGCCCATTGTGTGGTTAGGCTAATTTGGCATGGAAAAGAATACCTTTTTGAGTCTGAAGAACTACATCACAAGTAAACTTGGAGTTTGTTACCAGGAATCCATAGGCACTTCCTCCAGCACCAGCAAGTCCTGTGGCTTCTGTCTCCTGATATTCCCTGATTTCCCAAATCCCATTTCCCCAGAGAGTCTCCCCACCTGAAGAAGAGCAATAGCCCTTTGTGTTGATAAACCCTTGTCTGGGCTGCCCATCCCTTGGAAAATTATGGAGAACTGAACTGATTTTAATGAATCTTATCCATAGGTAAATGTAAGGAAAACCAACAAAATTACATACAAATGCATGTTGGGAACTCTGTATTTTTGTTGGTATTCCTTACATAGTTTCTAGAAAAATCCAAACCCCTGTGTTATCATTTTTCATTAAAGTGATGTTTCTAACCACAGTGGACAGCTCTCATATCCCTTGAAAACTTATAATAGTAAAATTGTCATAAGGATGAAGCAGAAATGCAAGATTTTATTAAACAATCTTCGGCTCATAAAAGACATCAGTGTTGTGCCATTCTAGATCATATAAATATATTTCAAAGCAGAATCATATTTCAGCAGAGAGATAAAGCACAAAAGAATATGATTAGCGGATACCAACATAAAATATTAAACCATCCAAGGGGTGTAGGTGTATGTTTATCCACACGGGCAAGTCGGGGGCTGAGAGCAAGGCAAGATTTTGGCAATATATCAGTAGAGTCATGAGCACAGATATCCATGGCAATTTGTGTGTGTGTGTTTTGCAGTGGCAGGGGGCTTTGGCATGGTTTCTCACAGCGCAGAGCTGGGTGTTTCCACACAGCCACTGAAACCACTGAGGGAACATGATGGGTGTCTTTAGTCTGGCAGAGTCGTCAAAGGGAGATATGAGTTCTACCTGGATAAATAAATAAGTATAAATAGTTTTCTTTCTGATATGTGACCAGATTATTTTCCAGTTGATTTCCAGCCAAGGTCCCAAGGGGGCCACAGATCAAAAAAAGATAAGGGTCAGTTACAAGGTTGAGCTCATTCGGCGTTGCCATAGTAACTGACCTCCAGCATCCCTGGGAGGACGGCACCCAGCTCCCCAGGTGACATTTCTGTTGCCACGCCATCAATCCGCTGCCTTTCACCGCCCAGGCTGCCTAATGGCCGGAGTGCCTGCGCCGCAGAGCTCCTCCGTGCCGCTGGCCCGCACCGGGCCTGAGCGCGGGATCTCCTCACCCCGCAGCAAGGGAGGAGCTCGGCTGCGTCCTTTGGGATTAATTACAAAAATGCAGTGGAGCAGTGTGGCCCAAATGGTTTGTGTAGCCAGTTGTGTTAGGCAGCAATGGCGAGGAGGAAATGTTGACTGTACGGCAGATGTCGTTTTCATTCAGTGTGAACATCTGCAAATTTGCCATCCCCTTGGAGCAGTTGCAGCATGTTCTCAGACCTTGGTTTTACTTCCATCCTTGGATTGTTTTTAATGAAAACCAGTGGTTGAGAGGTGCCAAGCAGATGAGGGGTCAAAGTGGTTCTCTGCAGGCTTTGTTTCAGAGGGGGCGTCCATCATTGCCATCCTACCCTGGTTCCAGCCCCTTACTCCTTCACAGCCACATGGAAAAAAATTGCTGGGAAAGCTCCTTCTTTTCTTACATTATAAATTTTTCCCTTTGATTTCTTATTTACTGGGAAATGAATTGCATAAACAGAATAGTTCCATGCAGTTTTCATTTTACTTCCCTGCGTTCATTCCAATTTCTATTTATTTCTACCATAATTGGAGCACACGGCCCATTTAATTCTACCAAATTTATGATCTAATGGACAGGAGAAGGTTCTCTGTGAACACAGTATATTAATGCTTTGTTACACTGAATCACAGTATTTCAAAGTTCATTAAAAGCACAGTTAACTCATGGATGTGAACATCTGAATACATGGAAGAAATTCCCCTTTATTGGCTTAATTTGCTGCAGTAGAGTAGAAATATACTAGTCTGGGAAGCTATAGTGTGGGATGTACATGTTGTCAGCAACAAGCATCAGATTGTCTTACATGATCTCTCAAATTAGGCCTATTGCAGATACTCCATAAGGGGAAATATTGGCTTTATTAAGTCAAGTTGAAGAGAGAAGTTCTAACTAACAGTAAAGACAATGCCATCTTGATTTCCTATTTGTCGTGATAACGTGTCAGTACATGACAGTGTTAACCTGTACTTTTACATTGCCATTAATATAGTTATAATTAGAAATGCAGCTGATGCAGTAAATGGATTTAATACAGCATTATTAATTATACTGCATCCTCGCCAGGAGGCTGCTGGTGTCGGTTCTCTTAGAGGCTTAGAGACTCGTTGTAATATGTATTAAATGCACATTGCTGCAGCAGAAATAGCTTTATGGAGAAGCATATTCCCACTCTAAAACGGGCAGGATGGCAGTGTAAGTGCTACTAAACACCCTATCAACATATTTAAAACTATGCTGCAAACGCACCCAAACTTGGGAACAATGAGCGACGCGCTCTGCCACCACAGTTCAGCTGGGTCTGCGCAACGCACTAATCCTCACTAACAGCCAGTAAATTATGTACCTCCAAATTTATACGAATGCCTGCCTTTGACATCAGTGGGCACCACCCAGGTTTCACCTTCAGGATTCAGATAATCAGCTCTCATTCCTACTGGTTTCCCTCAAGACCAGTATGGAAATAAGTATGTGTCTGCCAGGGATCAAATGCTTTTGGAGACAAAAGTAGGTACTGAAAACATTACAGGATACTATCATCTCCCCATGATACTTTTACACAAAGCGCTCTGTTCCTCTTTTGGCCTGACATAGTTTCAGCCTGACAGAATCCAGCAGGCCTGCTTGTTTTAAACAAGAGCACATCCTATTATTTTTTTGAGAAATTAAGTGTAAAATTAATGCTTATTATTTTGAGCTCAGGAAAAAAAGGCAAGAAACCCAAGATTCTTGTTTGCTGTGCATTGCTTATTCAGTCCTGTAATCAACTGATCCCTCCACAGATACACTTATGAAGAAATGGGAGAAGATCTAGCATAACAAACTGTAAAAATCTGCATTTTATTTTATAAATGAGAGGGGCTGCATAATTCACTTGAGTTATGTAGGTCTCTCATAGATGCTTGTCATGCTAGAAAAAAAAAGGCGAATAAGAATGAGGGAAAGGATGATATGTTTGCTGTTGCTGTTGCCCAGCACCACACATTTGACTGTCACACTGCATTGTCAAAAAGCCTCCTTGCATGTACCTATATGATCTTATATAATTCAAGGAAGTTATTCTCCAAAGGTGACTGAGTATCCCTATACATGTGCTGTGTTTCTGTGTAAAATAATATGCTGTAAAATGCCATAGAGGAGAGAGTGATTATAGCAGCAATTCTATCTATATCTTTGGGCATTTTCATATTTTGAATACACATGCATGAAAAGAGAAACGTTTGTCATGCTAACCATGGTACTTTTCCCCCCTTTTTTTCTTTCTGGATGGTTTTATAGACACAAGAAATACATAATGGACTCCTGTGGGAGTGGAATAAAAACCCCCACCGGTGAGGAGAAGGCCTTATAATTCAGAAGTGGATTTGCAAATCAAAAGGTCTTGCCTCGAGTGGGATAAATTTCCAGATCTGCAGGAACCCATTATGTTTTATTATTTTTCATTCTAGTTTTAGTTTGTTTGTTATGGGTTTAACTATTTAAAATACTGCAGGGATCAGCCAAGAAAATACACAATCTCTGTTACCTAATTAAACATACCAAGCTTGTAAGAATATACTTTAACTGAAATGCTGAGCATTGTTTGTTTTTCAGGGTTTTTTTAAGTTTTACTCAAATTATAGATATTTAGGCTGGAAAAAGAGCAGCTGTCTAGTTATCAGTGTGTGTCTGTCTGTTTTTATGGACACATGTGCTCATACAGGACCATAGGCAGTACCTCAATCACTGTTTTCCAAATACCCAGTATGTAGAGTGAAGAAAATTAATGTCAAACATGATTTCTGTGATTTATTCGTAGAAGGCATTTGTTCCATTCCCCCCTGTTCCTGCTTTGTCCTCTGTGGGTTTATTGCAGCATTTGGTTGCTGTACACAGCAGTGTGGCTGGGCATGCTCAGCATGTGGCTCGTGCCCCTTCCCCACCTCTTCTCCCCTCAAGGGCAGGTTGCAAAATTCACACAAAGCCAGAACTTTTCAGGCAAGGGTCTGATGGGAGAATCCAGCCTTAGGCCACAGTGAGGAGAGAGGGCCTGGTTTGGAAACCCACACATTAGAGAGGGTGACAAGCCCGCCCGTGGAGGCTGTGCAAGCAGAGCATTGCAAACCTCGTGGCGTCCTAGAAATATCCCAGCTCCTGCTTGTGGCTCCCGAGGGAATTCGTAGAGCTGCTGCCATGGAGCTACCAGCCCTTTCATCTTTCTCTTCCTGGCTCTTTCCTTTTCTCTTTTTATCTCCTTCTCAGCCCACCTGTTTACTTCTCCCCATGCCTCCTCCCCATTCCCCACGCAGCTCTGGTGCCAGCACTCACCGTGAGCACCCACTGCCACAGGGTCCAGAGCCCACCTGGCCTTGAGGCAGCACGGGCAGCTCTCCACTGTCCCAGCCTTGTACAGGTGCTTTGGGATCCTGATAGTACCACAGGCTTCATAGGAAGCAATACTTTCCTTCTGTTCAGCCCCTTTAAAGATAGAAAAAGCTAATTTGAAGCAACTGTAAGTAAAGACTGTGCTTCTGAGGGCTCACATTATTCATAAGATCCAAATGTATTTGGCAAGAATTAGTTCATGGAGTAATGTAGTTGTTTCTTAGTGATTTTGGAACTAAAAATTAATAGTCATTGATATTTGAGGATGTAAAAATAAAGGTGAGTGTAGAACAAAAGAAAGAATTTATTTAGTTTTTAAAATATATTTTCACAACAAGCTCATGTGCTGCCACAGTGAAAGAAAGACACATTTTTAGAAAGTATTTGCAGAAACCATCCACACTATTAAAACTTTTTAGGTAGTTTCTGATTTTTATAAACTGTATGCTACATTTTCTAAAATTCTGCAACTCCCTCTCTCCCTTCAAGAAAACCAAAGGATTGTTTAGTTTTATGTGTGAAAATTCCTTTAATATGACTTCAGTACCTCAGAAAAAAGCTCAGCTGCACCCACAGCCACAAACTTCAGTAAACAGAGAAGCATATCATCTTGCAAAAGTGGTATTGAACCACCAGTAATAATTATTATTTCGCTGAGTTCAGTTAGAATATAGAGGCATTTGAAATGGGTGCTGTGTATTCAATACTTAAGATATATGACAAGGAAATTACACTTTGAAATTGCATTTAAATACCTTCAGTGGTCTCTCTTCACCTTGTAAAAAGCCAAGAGATACAAAAATTTACACTGACCCTCCTGCTATTCTCCAATAGTTCCTTCCTCTCCTGTATGTTTGCAGTGTACTCTGAGGTGAAGACATCACTTCAGCCTTCTGTCAGTGCTGGTGGTTGAATTCACACTATGAAAGTAATTTAAATGCTGTTTGACTCTTAGTACCGTGCAGCCAGCGCAGGGCTCTCTCCCTCTGTGGCAGGGCTGTGTGTCGGGAGCCCCGCGTGGGTTCCGGGGGATCGAGCGCGGGGCCGCTTTCAGCGCAGCCCAAACGTGGTGGGGCTGCACCCCTGAACGCCAGCGGCTCCTCCTGCTCTGGGGCCGAGGCCGGGGCTGGGCCTAGGGGTCCTGGGGGCCCTGGGGGCTGGCACAGGCGTTCCCCGCCGACCGCTGCTGCCACCCCGACGCTAATCTGCTGTGTCACTAACAAGTTGTATCATTTGAACCTTGCAGAGGAAGGCATCAATCATGAGTGCAAGCTGTGTAACCAGATGTTTGACTCTCCGGCAAAGCTCCTGTGTCACCTGATTGAGCACAGCTTTGAGGGGATGGGAGGCACATTCAAATGCCCTGTTTGTTTCACAGGTAAGACAGGGAGGCCAAGACAAGCCTCAGCGTGCATGGCTAGATCCAGAAATGACACTCGGGGGATTTGTGAAATACTGTATTCCTTTCTCTGGGAAAAAGAAATACCGTGCTTGGAAATGCTCAAATATCCTCTGTCTGAAGCTGGGGCTCGCTCTGCCGAGCAGCTCTGTGGCGTTAGACACCAGGCAGCGCTGCCACATGCAGCAGGCTCTGCATGGCCCCCACAATTCCAAACATTTACATTATGCCTTGTGGCTCCAAGATGCTGCGTGTTTCCAAGTGCAGGACTTGCAAAGGATGGACCTGCTCTTGAAAGCCCTTATTCACCTGAGCAAGGACTCTTTAAAGTCCAGGTGGGTCATGGTCCACTTAGTGCTGAACAAAGGGGAGTAAAGGTTTGATAAGACCAAATTGTACAATTTAAATTTTGGTTTTGCTGTCTCAAAGGTTTCTTTAAGCCCAGTCTTCTTACGGTGGCACGTTTCTAACTCCTGTCTGAGAGCCTGCTAGGTATTCCTTCTCTGTAGATCATTTAAGCTGTCTCATCAATGCCAGTGATCATGGGTGATCTTGCTTTTCCAGGATCTGCAGGGTGCATGCTAAAGGCTGCCTTTTATACTCTCTTCAACACAGTAGCTAACATCTGCATTTTCAATCTGTTTGAGAGACAAGGATCATGTAGGTGTCACTGTGGACCTGTTGTCAGTAAAGGAGCATGGCAGCACCTGCAGTTCATTTAACTTTGGTGGGAATAAGGGGAACCTATGTTTTTTAAGGTTTGGCCCACGATTTGAGAAACTGGTTTTTGTGTGAGTTAATCTACACTTTCTGAAATGTGCTGTAAAAAATTTTGGATGCTTGTGTTAAATTCTGGTGAAGAAGCCATTTTCATGTACACATGACCATTCATGTAAAATGAGACAAAAATTAAATCAGTTATAGATATATTTTTTAACCAGATAAAGCTGTGGTTCAATATGTTCCACTTCAAAATTTCCCTCGATAAAGTCAGAATAATTGTCAATCCAGAATCATGATGCAGATGCTGTGATATTTGTGATGCTAAATAATAATCTTTTTCTTTTATACTGAATGGACAACTTCTTTAAAAGATCTAAAAATTGTGGCAAGCCTGCCCTTTCAGATCCACATTTCTGCCAGAAATGCTGTTCTGGGCCACATGTCTTCCAGACCAGCCATCAAGGCTTCTCCTGGCCCAGTTGTCCTGCATTAAAAATGCATCTGATGCACCTGCCATGGGCCCAGGGCTCCCCATGGGAGCAGTGGCATCCTCTCTTTGGTCTGATGACTGAGTTCTTCCAGTTACCTGTGGACAGTGTTAGCTTTATGTGAAATATCAAAAATCCATACAGGATGTAAAGTCTGTTAGAAGTAAGCTGACTGTCAGCCTGGAGACTCTAAATTGACTACTTGTAAGGAAATTCTGCTGAACCAAGTGTATCAGCACTTCACTGGCAGATACGCTTGGACCCTTTACAGTTGCAGAGACTCTGAAGTGCAGTTCGAGATGAGGTGCCTTATACGAAGCAATCTTAACTAACTGTTCTGTGTTATTTCAGTTTTTGTACAGGCAAACAAACTGCAGCAGCACATCTTTGCAGTCCACGGGCAGGAAGACAAAATTTATGACTGTTCCCAGTGCCCACAGAAGTTCTTCTTTCAAACAGAGCTTCAGGTATGTTTACAACAGGTGTAAAAACACAGCTAAAGCTGTTGATTTCTCTGTGCAACTGTCACCCTTGTGCAGCGTTTAGAAAAGGTGCCTAACCTTAATATGGTCTTTTCTGCCCTTAAACAGTCTCTCAGTTTCCTCCTGCCTCTCTGGGTACCTGGAGGAGAAAAAGGTCTCTGAGCATGGCTGGAATAAATAAATAAATAAGACAAGACAGATATCATGATTTATGAGTATTTCTCTTGACAGTAGTGTTGTTACATCCTTACATGTCTACGTCAAGCGCCTTGTAAATAATTTCTTTTTCTCTATTAATAATTTAGGGACTGATTAACATACAAAGACTAAGCAAATGGTAGCTGCCCCATCTCCTTCCTCACTGCTAAATCATAGGTAAAGGAATTTTCCCTACTGAGATATGAGAAAGCGTGGGTGCAGCTTGACACGATGCTCCAGCAGAGGCTCCTCCCGGGCAGCAGCACACTGCCGAGCTGTGGTTCTGCACACCAGGCCTTACACACCGCTTTCCCTGGCAGCACTGGGGGCTGCAGCCACTGCACGTGTAGCCTCCTCAGAGCCAGTGCTTGGCTCACACCCATTCCTGGGGGCACAAATCCTTCTGGAAGGGCTGGACCCTGACCTGGGCATGCTGCTGCAGCCACGCTCAGGGCCCTGGCCCCAGAGGCCTCCTTGGAGCCGTGGCAGGGAGGCTGGGGGTAAATCACACTGATACCCTTAGTGCCAAACCCACAGGCACTGAACCTCCATGGTGGGTGTGCAAGGCATCTCTTGGGCAGTGGAGCATCAGAGCCTGCCCTGCCAGAGAGCTCGTGGGGAGGTGCCCACCCTGGCTGGCCTCCTCACACCTATGTTACCTATGGTGCAGCATGGCCACCAGAATCACCCCTCCCATCCCCTGGCAAAGGCAGTCTTTTTATAGAATGGTACCATATGCCTCATTTAAATCTATTAGCTTTATAAACCATGATTTACTTAAACTTTGGAGGGTTTTTATTTATCTTGCTGAATTCCCAAGCTGCTGCCTCTTGTGTTGTGCTGTCATGCTGTGGAAGGATGGCTGATCTTTTCACTTTGTTGATTTTATTTTTTTTTTCTCCCAGGGGATCCTGCCTTTCCCTTGTTCTAGCGACCTGATTTGCATAAGTGTACAAAAGTTTCAACTATACCTTGTTAATATTTTAATAAAGTCAGCAGATTTTGGGTTTGTGTGTTCTCACCATGAACGTTTTATGAAGGCAGCAGTGGCTTGCAAAGACAGCTTTGATTTTTCCTCCCATATCTCCCTTAAAGTGGTGTTTGGTCAAAATGCCAGCACAATTAAAATGGGCACACTGGCTTCCTAGGCCACTGCATTAACCTTTAAAATCAGATGATCAAATAAAGAGAACCTGGTTAAATTATGGTCTAAGGGGCCTTTTTTTGCAATTACCAATTTTAATTACATAGTCTTTCAATTCTGAAGTTTTGTCCATTGCACAATTGCTGCAAATGTCAGCTTTAATCATATAAATTAGGATTGTAATTTTTCAGTTTTTATGCAGTATTTTTCTGCACTCAAAATTTTTCTGCTTGTAATAATTCATAATAATTACGTGAATAGTTTTGAATGATGTTGGCTGAATGAAAATTCAGTACTTAGCTGCACAGTTTTAGTCTTTATTTCAGTAGTGACTCAGAAATGTGTGTTTACTTTATGCCAGGGAATTTACTAATGCAAATATTGGAGCCAAGGAGGACACAAAATGTGTGTATAAATCAGTTAGAAATGCTTAAGACTTTTGAACTAGTCTGCCTTGGCATGATTATCTCATTAGTTTCTGGTGTGTAAGTGGTCTGCTCTAAATTCCTCAACTGTTGGTTACATTTTTGTTGAGTAATGAAGATTTAGTACTATTTTAGTGAACCTGTTTTTCAACTGCTACTTAGGGTTAAATCTGCATAAACCTTTCTGTGTCTTTAACTGTGCAATTATCTTATGTGGGCAAATCAGCCTCCATCAAGGGGTTCCATTTGATGAATTTGACTGTTCAGTTCTGAACTTGCTTTCCTACTGGCATGAAATAACTGATATCAAAATCTGAACCTACGCACTGTTTTCCTTCTTTGTATTTTTAAGTGAAACCACTGAAAATATTTTTTTTTAAATTGAACATTCAACTATTTCAAGAAGAAATTCAGAGTGCGGTCCTTGTAGAAAAGTCAGAAAAACAAGGAAGGTGGGGAAAATGACAGGCAGGAAAGGGAAAAGGCGACTTTAGAGATGTCACGGACTGGCATGAACTAGCCCTGCTGATTTTTGAACATTTTTTTAAACAGGGTAAACACCATGTGTGCCATGTGATGAGAAACTGTAAATGCTGCTGTAAATGTGGCTAGTACTGCTTTGGTAGCTTAATGCTCTGGAAGTGATCAAACCCTCTTTGTGGTGCTGAACTAGTAGTTGTATTTTAATATAGGTTTATGCTTTGAAGTTTACACCATCTGATGGAGCTGTAAAAGCCAAGGCTTAGGAATGCTCCGAGGAGCTGAGCTTGCTTTATAAACGGTGGGAATTTTGGTGAGAATCTGGAGCTATGAGTCAGCGACGTTACTTCGATGATATTGCCACAAGAAAAGAAAACAGAATGCTGTTTAACTGCTTACATTATCTCACTGGAAATACGGAAAGAAAACATGGGAAAGTTAAGCATGAAACACAAAGGAAAGAGTATGTGTGATAACCCCACACACCCTTAGGGCAGAAGAGGAAAGGCTGGCAGCTCTGTGTTTTTCACATCCTCACTTTGTACAATTGACAGCTATGAATATAATGAAATTCTGGAAAAAGAGTGAATTTGTAGCTAATATATAAAACATCAAGGCTGTGGCATTTCATTCCCCCTACTGAAACATGCTCACTGAAACAAGTGTAGAGGTGGAGGGTTGGGGTTTCCTTACATGTAGGGCAGAGGGAGCCCTTTCAGACAGATCCCCATCTCCAGGAACTGTGCTGGGAGCTGCTGGTCCAGCTCCTCGGAGGCAGCCAGAGCCATGGGCACCCAGATGTGGGAGATGAGCTTGCTCTTTGACAAGTGAAATTTTGATCTTTGCTCTTTAAAACATAGCAGGGAACCCTGCCAGCCCTGAAGATGGGATGGAAATGATGGCACATAATGGGTGCTGAGAGTTATATTTGTGGTGTGATTCACAGCAAGGAGAGAGCCCTCCTCAGTTGTTTGCCTCAAGAATTGTATTAAGCAAATTGTGACTGAGCAGTGGTTTTCAGAGAAAACTTGAGGACGATTTTTGTGCATACTCTTTTGCCACACTGCTTTTCCTAGGAGCCATCACATAACCGGTGAAGTATTTGTATTTAAAGGATTAATTCCTGCTGTTTGCTTGTGTACTGTTAATCATACCGTTTCCTCCTAAATGATTACAATTGATGAAAACTAAGGCAAGGGATATAATAAACAATGCGCAAATAATCCAGGTACCAAGGGAGCAGGGTACCTGCCAGGTCTTTCCTAGCACAGGTGTTCAGGTGTTTTATTGCCTGCTATGAATAAAGGGCTTTCTTTTCTGCTCAGATTTGGAGATATGTCAAACCACTAAATTAAGAGAGCTTCACTGGAGGAATGGGCTGTCATTTTAAATGCCCAGTTTTTTAAATGTACACATATCAGAAGGAGAGTGGCTACTATGGCTCATTGGCTAACACTGTGGTCTGTCTCCCCTCTCATTTTATTTTATGTGAAAAGCTAGCAATTTTCATAGATCCATAAACAGGCATGAGCTGCTGCACAGAAATTGTGCTCATTATATTAATAATGATTTACCATGAATGTCCTCCAGGGGCTTGATTTGGTCCACATCAAAGTCCTTGGGATTCTTTCTGCTGATTACAGCAGATCAAGCCCTAAGTGGGTTTTCTCTTTTTAAGTCTGCTTTTAATGTCAGCTTGATGTTAGATGTGCCTCCTGTAGAGGACTGTGACCTGCTCAGGTGAGGGGGCACCACAGCGAGCTGCCCCGTGATCTGATGTGCCCCAGTGGGGGACACAAAGGAGCTGCTCTCTACCTGTGCTGGCCTCCCTGCGAGGGGGGCAATGGGGAGCAACATCTCCAGCTGCTCATGCCAGTGGTCCTTGGGGCCAGCTGGGTACAACAGTGTCCCCTGAAGCACGAGGGGGGAATGAGAGCCTCTTGGCTTGGCTGTGAGCCACCTGCCCACAGGCAAGTCTGCAGGGCTGTGTCCAAGGGCTCCCTTCACCACCAGTGGAGCACTGAAGAAAGACTTAAGCAATTTTAGGTCTGTACCCAGCTATATCTCCAGCTCCTGTTTGAAAATGGAGCTGGAGATATAAGAAAGCTTACTTAAGTAGAATTTTTCTTCCAACCAGTCCTGTGTGCTTGCAACAGTGCGGTATCTCAGTGTTTCTGGGCTCCAGTGTCCATTCAGGCTGTGAGAAAGGCAATTCCATGTCATCTTGATAAAGTTGCAGGAAATGCTTTTCCTTGAGGATGTGTGGATGGCAGGACAAATGGGACCTGAAATGTGGCTCTGCCTCAAGGCAGTGCTTTCATTTGATGTAACTTTTGCTGTATTTCAGGACTTATGTGTGACGTAGATGGCAAACACCAGGAGCTTCGTACTGAAAACATACCACAAGCTCTTTCTAAATTTCATACAAAGCACACATAAAATCATGTGTAGAATTAATTTTCTGCAAGTAACATCCTTGTTTTCTTTCAAAACTGATTTTTTTTATGTTTGCATTTTGCTTGTTGATAGGTTTTTAAGAACCTGTCATCTATTTCTCCTTCTTTTGTACTTTTATGTCTTTTATTTTTTAAATTTTTAAAAATGTTATTCTTCCTTTTAAATCGTGAAAACAACCTAGTCAGTTATGCTAGCAGATTTGGCTAGCATTTCTTTAAAAAATGTTGCTATGGTGCTTGGAGTATTGTTAAATTTTAATTATTAGTAGTTACAAAGCTAATAAATTAGAAGACTACCAAAATCTATTCCAGCCATATTGCTGGGTTTCATTCAGACGCAGTCAGATAATTATAACTAACAATAATTAAAAATTAAAAGTGCTGTAGGCACATACCCATCATGTTGAGTCTGCCTGCCTGAATGTTCTTTATGGACTGCAAAACCACAAGTTTTATCTGTGATCTGTTTTCACAGTAAGGAAGATTTTTTTACCTATAAGGTCTCTGTTTTTCAATGTGTGTGTTTAAATTCAGAGGAGGAGCAGGAATACATGGCTGTTTGAAAATTTAGGGTTAGGAACAGGCTCTGATAAGGACCAAAGCTAAGGAACGCTACGTGAGGCTGGTGCTGGGTCTGCAGCAGCTGCAGCTGGGGTTCCGTGCAGGGGATGTCAGAGGTTTCCTGGGCCTGACATCCACAGAGGGTAATGTAGGAGCAAGGACTGTTCATGCTCAGGCACCTCTGTGTGGTTTGTCAGCCAGCACCTTCTTCCCTTGCACACAGGCAGGGGGTGTTTGCTGGGGCTACTGTTGGAACAGTGACGGAATCCAGACTGCGCAGCCTCTTTGTGTGGCCACCTCTGCTGCAACAAAGGATGGTGCAGAACTCTGCAATTGCCCTGTGTGTGGTGTAGTGCCAGGGCGTAGCATTTTTTTCATTTGTAAAGATGATTCTGATCGATATATTGCTGCATTTTTATCCTGTCTGAGGTCTCTTTAGTGAGAGGCAGAAAGATCTCTCACCTGAGATGAGGACATGTCTCGCACTGGAGCAGCATGGCCCGTAACAAAAACCCCTCCTTCGTTTCTTAAACATTAAGGCCATTCTGTGGTTGGCCCTGGCTAACAAAGTGCACGCAACTTCACATTAACATGTGCAGAAAACCCAGCAGCCGTGCAGAGTGGAGGAAAAAAAGAAGGGAGCCAGGTGAAAGGCATCGTTTTAGTCATTAATGCACTTAAGCGCACCCAAGTGTCAACATGTGTGATCAAGTGTAAGGAGGCATGTCGTTCCAATGTGGCAGTGCTGGCACACAGACGGGGCTTCCTCCAGCAGAGATGGCACTTGGATCTGCTGCTCAGGCTGCCCAGCTAAACCCGTCGTTGCCTGTCATCTATGCCCTAGGGCAAGGGTCCAACCAACTTTTGCGCAGGCACCATGCCATCCCAACAGATGGGCAGCAGTGTAAGCCGCCAAGAGACAATGTATATGCATCAATTGTGTTTATCGAAAGCACAATTCCTGGCTGGAAATGTTCAAATGTCTATTTATTTTGAGATAAGGTGCCTTTAGTTAATGGGTATGGAAATGCAGCTTAGCTTTGAATTAATTGCTTTATATACCTTAGAAAATATAATGAAGAAGTGAAAGTGTAAGATGTGCCGCTTATGGGGAGGTCTGTTAAAGGTCCGTTGTGACAGAGTCCCCCCTAAAATTGACTCAGAGTGCCAAGGTGCTACTTGCCTCTAAGTACCAGAGACCAAATATTGTAGGTGCTGCACATAACTGTACAAATTTCTGGCTCAATACATAGTGATATGCAAGGAACCAGCCTTTTACACTGGCAGGTTTTTCTTTGCTCCCAGATGTATTAGCTCACCTCCCCTCTTAATGGTGGAAAACACTTTGACTTTTTGGGGCAATGAGGGTGATACATTAATCCAGATCAAAGCTAGACTAGTTTACACATCTCACTGAAGAGGTTTGTTTTCCATGTGATAAAAAGAGAGAAAAATAATATAATATGCTTTTATATTTGAAAGCATTGCTGCCCACCAGAAGGGGTAAATTATGGAAGCATCCAGAGAGGAGTCTGTATGCACACATTAAAGGGTGTTCCCTTCCCCTACTTGTTAGCTTTATTCAATTAAGACTTGTTAGTGTTCTTGAAAGATGTGCTTTGAAGACCCTTCTGAATATACAATTTGATATTCATAAGGATCCAGGCATACTATATGTAAATAAATAAAGCAGGAATGTTGTACTTCCAGATACATTAATGCATTCCTGTCCTCTGGAAGCAGAGCACACGGGCTGTGTTAAACATCCATCCTGACCAAAAGGAGGAAGCACAGGAGAAGGAATGAGAAATGGATTTTCTTTCAGAAAGACCAGATTGCACTCTCTGGTCTGGCAATAACAATTACTAATGACATTTAGAGAGAAATTAAGGATGAGAAATGCAAGTTGGCATTTCAGCAGTGCCAGTCAGTAACATTGCATCAGAGCTCACAGGAGAGATGAGAAAAAGTTTAGGGATGGAAAATTAATTTAGTTATGTCAACAATTAACAAATACCTTTTCTTCATTCTTTACCACACTATCACAAATTACCACTGTGATAGTATTTAGCAGCTCCTCAGGTGGATGAAAATTTCAGCACTTTGAAATCCTTATTTCTGAAGTCAAAAGCACATGTTTATATTTTGCTGTGTTTTGTTGAACAATGAGTGACAGAAAAAGGTTCAGACTGACCAGGGAGGGAGAACATGAACTCTTGGATGTGTGCAGCAAGAAAATTCTGTGGGTTCTCTCTGCAGATCTCTGTGGTTCATATAACCATGAATGAATTAAGTTTACCAGCACATTTTCTGTTGTTTTTTCCTGTTTTGCAAATTTGGAAAAGCAAGGTTGAATAATATACCCAGTTCCACACAGAACAATTTTGGACGAGCCAGATGTAAAGCCCTGGAAACCTCAGACCTTTTATTCCAAAGTCCTTCACGTGTTCACAAGGTGACATCCCTGTCCCCACCGGAGGGTGGTAGGAAGCCCCTGCTGCTCTGTGTAGAGGCTCAGAGCACAGGGGCCATAAGCTGTGGGGTTGTGAGCATGGCCATGGCACAGCTGTGCAGCAGCAGTGTCCTCAGGGACAGCACAACCCGCTACCCCTGCTCGGCCCTGCCAGGCTGGGTAGCACATGCCTTTGTAAGCAGGGCAGAGTCCTTAAAATAGAAACAGGACACTTGTGTAACATGGAGACAAATAATTTTTTTTTCTTTTGTTTTCTCTCTGAAATGGCTTGTCAGAGATTTTCTTTGCTGGTGTGAAGAGATCTCTGATCCAGCCCCTTTGATTTTCTCCCGCTGTAGTAGAGCCGTGAAGCATAGTTTGGGGTCTGAGCTCAGACTAGCTCTGCTGCCTCTCCTGTAAGTGTCGCTAGCATCCAGAGGAACTGACTGTTTTTCAAAGGAAGAGGGATGCTGCACTGGAAAGGGCAGAGCATAAGCATTATTTAAAGAAAACAGTAGAGCTTGATCAGCCTCAGTTTCAAAGAGCTCATTGAGGCTGCTGTACAGCATCCTTTTAAAAGTTCAGTCTCTTGGTTTGCTTGCAATTCCAAAATGGGGATGCTTGTCCAGACATAACAGTATATGCCTGAGTGTTTTCACAAGAAATGTCTAGATCATTAAATATAATAGGTCTCAGCTGCAGTTTTGATCACTGAAGCATGCACACAATTCATCACAGCAAATTAGGTACGTCTTTGTAACTTATCTTTCTGCAATTTGCTGGCACTTCTAGAGAGCTGAAACTTATATTGGATGTGCTGCAGAAGCCATTTCAGATAAAATATTCTGTGTTTATTGTTGGAGAACGAGGATTCCCTAATAACAAAAACATGGAGCAGTGTATGTTTCTGCTCCTGCATCTTGCAGAACCAGCAGTAGTACCAGCAGAGATCCCCAGCCACATTCATTATTTATATATTTCACTGAATTTCTTGTCTGCAGTAAAAGAGATATAAGCTTCAACAACAGTGTGTGCCAAATTCTCTGCTACAGCCCATTCAGAAACCTGAGGCAACCGTGGTTCTCAATCATTACACAGCCCATTTATCTGATTGGAGTTTTGTCCTCTCTGCCTTGCTGAAATGTTGCATGTTCTTTAAAAGCTGAGTTTGACCTTTGGAAAGAAAAGGCATTTGCTATTTTAATTTTAGGGGTTTTTTTTAAGAGAGAACCTGAACCTACTTAAATGGAAATTGGCATTGAAAAGCAGCAGAGTTATTGAAAAGCATTTACTTTATTACTAGAAGAGAACAGACGCTAGTGGACTTGAAAATTACATTTCAGTGGATTCATCAGTTTCAGTCACTAGTTAGTCTGTGAACAGATGGATATATTTGTAACAGTTAACATGAATTTATACCCTGGAATTTTACATTAGCCCTAAGAGCACTGCTATCTTAATTTGCTGCTTTGAAGGGTTTGGAGATGCATTTTGTTTTTCTGAAAAAAGGAAATATTTGTTTCTAATTGCAGAGATTTCTTACATCATAGAAAGTGCCTCAGCTTTCAGAAATGGGAATGATATATAGCTTCTATGTAAGGAAAATGTAAAAGAATCCCCAGTACAGCTGCTGCAGAAAAAATAAACATCTTGGCCTAAACCTAGATAAACCCCTGTGGACTGAGAATATAATTTTCAATAACCAGATATTTTTAACTCTGTGTATGAAGGCAGTAATTACAGTCACCTGTATTTGCATCTAGGGTCTACCACAGTCTAATTGCTTGTCTCTTTCCACCCCCACCCCCCCTAAATTTTAAGGCTACTGGTTAACTGAGCAATACATTAAGCACTCCATCTCCAAAACAGAAAGAAATACTGCCCTAGCCTCTACCATGTGGCATCTTTAGGTTTCAGGGATTTCGTTTAAATCTGAAATTTATGTCCAGGAGAAATAAATTATTTGATTGTAAAAGCAGCTGGGGAGGGAGTAAATACAGTCTCTTTAGTCCTCTATATCATTTCCCCAGGAAGATAATAAATGTGTGGCAAGCGTCTTGTGTTTCCTCGGTCATACAAATGTTGTGTGTGTGCTGTATTTCAGATGTGAAGCCTAGACTCCAGACAGGAAATCCTGGAGTGATACTGTACTGCTGTTGCCTGCTGCTGTGGTGCTGGTGGAGGCCACATCACTTTTACTGCTAGAAGGAATTTGAAAAATAATTTCATGAAGAAATTTAAAAGGCCTTGTGTATACCTCTCATTTCCAGAATAAGAGATTTAGGGTGTAATCCTAGGGTTTATCTCCTCAGCCAGTGAAAGGCAGCAGGAGCAGTGGTTCCAGCCCTGGCTGCTGGGGAGAGCTGAGGACAGGGGTCCTGTCCTGTGACCCCATCCCGAGGGCCAGTTTTACCAGGAGGATTTTAAAGACCGTAAGAGAGACTCCTGTTAATTCCTCCCTGCCTTACCTGTTCTCATTTGTCTGTGAGGTCAGATACATGGAGCAAGTGTGATGAGTGGCCAGGGAAAAAAAATGGGGTCTGAGAACAGCAAAAGGATAAGGAATTGTTAGAAAGTCAGTGGTCTACTTGCTTTTCTGCACCTGGCTGTGTATAGGACTGTCACTGCCTGCACCCCCATGCCCTTGTCAGGAAGGCTGTCAGTATTCTCAGTCCAGCCCATCTCAGGGATCTGAAGACAAGCCTGGAACAGCCTTGCTGTTTGTTCCTTCTGTTGTTCCTTCCAGAGAAGTATGTTCAATCATATACTATTGTTTGCCTAATTATACTCTGCTTTAACATCATATTTTGAGAGTAGTTTTATACCTCCCTTTGAACAGAGGAGAAAGGAAAAACAATTTAGAATACAGCTTCTTTTCAGGTTGTGCCTGTTCTGCTTACGTAAAATGAGAAGGGGATGGGAGTGTTTGGTGCAGGGCTGGGTGCACACGTACAGTGACTCAACCTGGGCTATAACTGCCAATGGATGCATTGTTAATGTTCCCTTCGTGTTTCATGTTCATGGAATAGCTTATGAGATACTAAACTGTCTATCCTCAGTGTGGTGATGTGGCTTTGTTGGAAAAATCTAGATGATAGAGTGAGAAGGGTGTGTGCTGATGGGATCAGTGTAGAGACAGCTCGTGGCTCTGTGCAAGGTCAGCTTGGGTTCAGCGAGGCTCTGTCACCCCAACTCTGCATGAGCCAGACCAGATTTGGCAGCAGTAGTCCTGTGCTTGAGCTGATGCACTGCGGAGTGTGTTGTGTGTCTTCTGTGCCACATCCTGGGCAGGCAGAATGGACACCCAGAGGTCACCTCTGTGCAGAGCCTGTCCCCAGAATCCCATTGCCTCGGCTTTGCACCAAGCAGGAGTGGCCAAAGCAGTGCCTGCACCGTGCCAGCCCTGGGGGACAGCTCCTGCCTGACCACTCAGCCTCCTCATTTGATTTTGCTGCACAGTTAAACCTGAATAAATTGCCATGGGCATTGAGGTTTGGCATATCTGTCATCGGTGTGTTACATTATTATGTCTCCAAAAGGAGCAGTGAGGTTGCTTAGAACATACTTACTTCTGAAAAATGTGTCCTCCTTTGGGGCTGGCACATGCTCTTAGTCTTTGCATGAAATCAGGATTGTTTAAAACGTGTCATCTTGCTGTTAAAAAGGCAGATTTTCCTGAGGCCGGTGACACTGTTGTAATGGAGTAGCAATGGCTGGAAAATCCCATTTAACCCAGTTGTTTCACACACATACCACAGCAATGTTTCCTTGCTGTTTTGTCTTATGATGTTTTGGAAGAAATGGCTCGAGTTGGTGATATTTTGGTCCCTCTTTTGCTTGCAAGAAAAAATCCGGCATGGCTCTTTCACACTCCTAGCTCCTGCAGGGTTAATTCCTTGCGGCAGTGGGCAGTGGGCTGAGCACAGTCCTGTCTGCAGATTTCTGCTCTGCTGGTGGCATCTACACTAATGGGACAGCATGTAAAGCACTTCTGTAACCATGGCCTTGCTATTTTATAGCAGAGCCACTTGCATTGGAGGATTTTATTCCCCTTTTGAAATTAGAAACCAGCAATAGCAACCATTATGTCCAAGGCAACAGGTCACTGACCAGCCGTTTTGTCAGCTCGAGCAGTGTGTGGGTGCCACGTGACAGGAATATTTTTCTGCCTCTAAGAAAAGTGTATCCGTAAGACAAGGCAACACAGTTTGTCAGATCACTATTCCATTAGAGGTAATTTTACTTAAGTTGCTGCCTCTTAAAGGAATTACTGGTCGAAAGGCTGTGGTCCTGCTGCAGGCAGGTGCTGCTTGTGTCACGTCTGGCTGTCCACACTTGCTTATTTGGCCCAAGGAACTTGATTCAGCTGTGGCTGCCATCATTCAATGTTAATGTTTGCATTAAAATTCTCAGTTAAGACTGCAACTGTTTTATACCTGTCTTTAATACCAGGAATACCTAGCTTTTGCAGAGAAAAAAACAACAAAAAGTAATCAGATGGTGTTCAGTGACCCTTGCCATACTAGAGAACAGCAGAGTAAGTTTTAGGTTCAACTCTCAGTTTCCTGGCTTTTGTTGATTTATATTCCCATGGAAACAGTCACTCAGTGAAGCTTTGCCCTATGCATTTTAACTTCTAAAGGTGCTATATAAAGTGTTTCCCTTTTGCTCTAAGTATTTTTTGAAAAGACACCATCCTGGTCTTTTAATAAAGACCCAATTAGGAAATCATTTGGTGTTTAGAGGAGTCACAAAGTGTTCCATAATGATAACTCCAGCCCTCCAGAAACGAACAATTAACTGGCTTCTGTGATATGATTTACCTTAGATCAAGAAGGGATTAATGAGATAAGATTCGGATTGTTCGTGGAAAATGGTTTACCTCTTGTAAATTACTTTGAAACGTTGCTTCCCTGAATGGGACTTGTAAATAGATTGGAAACAGGTCAGCACTGGGGCGTGCGTTGGGGTTTTTGGTGTAGCACAGGCAAAGGAGTGTCCCTGTGGGCAGGAGATGCTTTCTCTGATTACTGTGGCTTAGGTTTAAAAACAGACTGGAAGTGGGGTTTACATTCTCGAGGACAGCTTTGGAGGGTCACTTCAAAGCTGGGCACAGGGCAGTCATGCTGCTGCGTGCTGCCTTTATGACGTCCTGGAGGCACAGGGGTGGCTGTGACTCCGAGTGTCTGTGGGACCAGTTCCCAGAAGAACATGGACTGACCATGCTCAGGCTAAAGCAGCACCATTGTTGGCAGAGCTCTGTCCTGGGATCCTGCAAACCACTTTCTGTCCTTGGGTTCAGAAATGGCTCTGGAATCCAGTCAAGGAGTGAGTAACAGTGGGGCTGAGGGAGGAGTGAAGGAATTCTAAAAATAATATGGTTTCATGCACTTCTGACAACAGTAATTAAATTTGTCCCTCTCACTTTATATGTAGGAAGTGTAAGGTTCTTCCCTCGGCTTATTTTTGATCTTGTGCCTGGCATACTGGAGACTACAAGTTACAAGGATGCTGATAAATTTGCATTTCTGAGTGAAATTCTCAGGAGCGTGCATTCCCTCAGGACAGGTATTATTAGCTCCCTGGTTTCATTGGGTGCCTTGGTGAATCACGGTGTGTTTACAGCTAGTTTCTCTAACAGAAGACGCTGGTTATCTCTTAATAATGTATTCCTCTGTGTTTTTTATTTCCAAAGTGCTGTGGTAAGGAGATTTTCCCAAAGGCTTCAGTTTGCTTTTGTGCTTCAGCATTTTACCCAGTGTTTTTGGAAGAAGTGTATCGACTTTTCGGTGAGGCATTTCATAGAATACAAGAGACTGTGCCAGGTTTAGGCTGCGTTTGGAGTTTGCTTGTAATAGGCTTAACTTGGTTTATTCTGAGTTTTAGAGAAGAATAGAGATGGTAGATCTAGAAGACTGATGATACAAAATTATTAGTCTCAAGTGGAAAGGGGAAAGCATGTTAGGTGAGTTTTTTCAAAGTCTAATTAGGACTAAACAACCTGAATTAGAAGAGAAATTAAGTTCATAAATCATCTAATATTTCTTAGCTGGTATGAGAAGAAGCTGGTGCTGGGAAAAATAACTCCAAGAAAGGTGTTTGTATAGAAAGGTAATTTTTCAAACCTGAATAACACAGAAACGCCTATCAAAAGTCAAGAATCGATTCCAATGGGCCGAAGCAGCGTAACACGGAGCTAAAGCTGAGGCAGTGGCGTGCTCGGCGCTGCAGCCGGCCCGGTGCAGAACAAAGGCCGGCCGGGGCGGGGACGCGGGGCTCTGCCGGGGCTCTGCCACCCGCACCCGGCAGCTGCGGGCTGGGGAGGAACGTGCCGGCCGCGGAAAAACAGTTATTAAGAAAACGCAGTCAGCATTTAGGCAGTCACGTGTGGAACGGCGGTCCCCCATGGAAATGTCACAATTCTGAACCTTCCCTTTGACGCCAGAGGAAGTGCCAGGTCCTGGGCTGAGGAGGTTCCCCGGGTGAGCGGGGACTGAGGGAGGCTGCTCATCCTCCCCAGTGGGTACAGAAACCCCAGGGACAGCTCAGTCCTGGCACAGACGAGTGTTTCTGCGTCCCAGTACCAGTGAAAAGTGCATTTACCCCTGAAGTAATCACGTGCAAGCATCAGAGTAACTCAGAAGCAGCTATTTCCATTGGAAATAGGCAACTTCGCTTTTCAGCCAACACCAAACCTCCAGGCATATTTTCTTAGACACTCAAAATGATTTCTATTTTTTTTTCCTGGTTCAATAACTTGTAAAGGACAGCTTTCTACCTGCATTTGTTGAAGTGCCATCTCAAAGTGTGCTGACACAGGGACTGACTGACGTATGGCAAGTTATCAGATGCTCAGAGATGAAGGAAGCAGTAACACAGGCAGCCGTTGCCTTTCACAAAGGATGTGCCACCTTTCGTTTGCCTCTACCTCCATTTCAAGGGTCTCTTCAAATAAAGAAGGGACATGTGAACCTGTCTTGCCTGACAATTTTTTTTTTTTATTGCATACCATGATAACTTGGAGTTCACTTGTTACAAGCATTTTATGTAGTGGGTGAAATACCAAGGGAAAGGAAAGAAGTAATACTGTGCTGCCTGAAAAACTATGATCTAAACATATAAATGTCACCAGGTAAGTTACCTGAAACAACTGGAAGGGCAATTAACACCTGGTTTTATGGGAAACATTGGTTACTACTATCAGTTTTAATGAAGTGTATTAACTAAATTGTGTTCTGAGTATTCATTCAGCCCTTTTTATGGCACACTCTTGAGTACATTTACTGTTTGTCAGAAGTGCAAACTAGTGAACATATGAGGCTTTAAGACAGGCCATCTGTTAGTCTTAGACCCTTGGATAATTGTCAAACAGTTCTAAAAATAAGCACATACAAACTGCAAGGGGGTACAAAGGTGATTTTTCTTTAGAGTCTGATAGCAAAGGGAAAGTAGCAACCAGAAATTAAAATTAAAAGTAAATAGTTTTATCCTGTAAAGCAAGCTTGCTCTCCTTTCTCTCTTTTTCACTTTCTCTTTCCTTTCCCACCCTCCTCCTTCAGTGCGCCTTTTTTCTTTTTTATTTAGGTTTTTTCCCAGTTGCTCTTCTGGGTCATGGCATCCCTTGAATGCCTCTCCAGTTTAGGATTACAGCAGCACCAATTTAAGGCTCACAGCTTTCTGTAGAGAGCATAATCTCCAATGGCTAAAGCAAGGGTCATCTTGTGTCCTCTGCCTAAAGTAATCCCTTTATAAAGTCAAGGCATAAAGATTTTTATCTTTATGCATTGCTCTTAAAGGGAAGCAGTACCTGTGCACATACATGTGTGTGCTTGTGGGTATGTAATGAGTAATAACAGCTGAGAGATTTATTTTTGGACCAGTTTGAATTCAAAAGATGCAAAACATTGAAAAAAGATTGCTGCAGATGGTATTTCGTAAATATTTAGACACTCTAACTTCTGTTTGTAGCAATTTGGAGGTTTTGTTTTGTCTTTTCTTATATATATGTTCAAATGTGAGACAAACCTTTGCTTCAAGTCAATGCCTGAATCTGAGGTTTAGTTTTTGTCTGGCAAGCTGTGCATGTTGGCAGTCAGTGGAGGCATCACTTCTCTTGTTCCCCGGCACTGCTCTGTAAAGGGAAAAGGAGAGAGAATGGGGAGGAGGGGACACAGCCCAAATGGTCCCCAGCGATTACCCCGATCTCTGGGCTCAGAGTCAGTGACTGAAGAGGCGATAGAAACTTGGACACAGGTGGGGAGAAGCAGAGGGAGAAACTACCTGGGCTCTTACCTGGGTCTGGAGGACCCCCCACACCCTGGGAAAAAATATTGGGATTAATAAGTCACCCAATGGCTAATTACCAGTTAATTTTCATATTGGCTGATTGTCACATGAATCTGTTATCTCCATAATTCTTACTGAAATTATTTGAGGAATGGTTTCTGTTAATTTCAGTGGCACTTGGAATGGGAGAGAGAGGCTTTGTAGCCTTTCATCAGAGTCCCAGTCCCTGTGTAACACTGCAGAAGGCTTAAAAATTTCACCTGAGGGTGGTGGGCATCACTAGCCTTGTTAGGCCATTTCTTAACCTTTGTATAACATATGGTCTTTTAGGGATATATACTCATGCATGTAGACAGTGTATTTGTAAATGGCTGATAGAAAATGTCTAAATCTGTAACAGATGCACAATGGCACTATAGACTGGATGTGTTATGGCCCCAAACCATTATCACACCCCTCACAGTTGCATTTTATTTTTTTCACCTGCTCCTGTGTAGTACACCTGTGACTTGTTGGCAGTGAGTGTTGTTGCAGTGTGGGAGACTCCCAGCTTGACTGCCTGGCTTGGAGCTTTGCTCCATCGTGTGCTGCTTTTTGTGTGTGTGTGTTTTTTCTCTCGATCTTTATATAGCTTGTAAGAGTTCTTTGAACTGTTCTAACTGATCATCTTTCAAGCCTGATGCTTTCCTTCTTGACACACAGCTCTGAAAATGGAGATTGTCATGCCAGTGTTTTCATAATCTTGCATGTCAAAAAAACAGAGAAATATTCATTGTGGATGTCCTGCGACAAATGGCTTGATCTGCATCCAGAGGGCAGGCAGGGGGTGTCTCCAGGGAAGATCTGGAGAGCAATCAGTATCTACACGGACAATAATCAACCATTCTTTGAAATCTTTTTATTTTCTGCAAAACCCATTGCCCAGTTCCTTGATCGCAGACACTTCCATAAATGGTTCATTTGGGGATTGTGCAGCCAGTACAAAATCCCACTTAAACACTGCAACAGCCCCAACACTTGGGGTAGTTGCATTTTTCCCACTGATGTGTCTAATGGAATTGCTATCTATCTTACATGATTATTAAGAAAATAAGAGATTTTCCAACCTTATCCTATAAATAAGCTGTGACTTACTTGATCTTGACAGGTGACTTAGTGCTGCTGTAGAGTTTTCCAGCTGCAATAATGTCTCAGAATGATGTATTCAGTGGGGTATCAGCTGTGAGCCGTGTGTAAACCAGGGGGTCTAACAGGAGCTGGGAAAAGCCATTTTTCCTGTTCAGCTTCCAAATGATGTCGTGCCTCCTGCTGGCCCCAGACGGGCACATGTATGGATGGCCTTGGAGCTGGTAGGCATGTGCACACACACAAGAGTGTTCCTGGAGGGCCTGCATTTTTGTGGCTGCTCTGTTTTCCTCTGGAAACCACCATTAAGTCTATTTTTTTTTTTAAACTATAATTTCTGGAGTTGAAAAATCACACCCCAGCTGTTTTCAGCCAGCCCACGCCTCTGCTGGAAAGGTGGGTGAAGTTTCCTTTGGCTGCTTAGGTAGAAGCATTCCTGTAGTATCACATGTTTCAAAACACTCGCTTCCTTCTGGTCTTTATGGTCTCCTTCTGCTGTCTGGAACAGCCCAGTGGCCCCACTGAGGTCAAAACAGTTCCTGCTAAGGCACAGGGCATTCTTAATGCTACAATTTACTTGATTTTCAGTTGCTCCAAAAGTCTAGTCAGCCAGGGGAATTTTCTGTGTCTGGGCACACAAAAAAGTACCTAATAAAGGTATTTGAAAAACCATGGGTCAAATACAGAAAACACACATGTGAGAGAAGACACATAAGCCCTGAATGCCTCAGATGCTTTTTGACGTCTGCAGAGCACAGTTCCAATGAGCTGCAGATGCACGGGGCACAGGGAGTAGAAGCAAGAAGATAAGAAGTGACAATTGCTTGTAATAGGAGACAGGTTGCCAGATTATTTTTTGGAAGGCATGTTTTGAAATACATTTTAGTAGGTGAGAAATCTATATGGGTGGCAGAGGTTATAGAGAGGTTCTCATGGGACTTTCAAACACACACAGTGGTGGTTATGCAGTCTTCACCCAGTGTTCACCAGCTTCTGGGTGTGCAGGACTTGGCATTTGTGCACAGGGCTTGAGCAGGATCTGCTCAGAAAGGCAGGGGAAGGATGCAGAGCACACAGGCTCTCGTGTCCATGGGCATTACAGACCTGTTTGTGAGGCCCTGTGTAAAACGTGGCTCTGTCTATTGACTGCATGGTCTGGGCACTAGCCAGCATATTGATTGTCAGTAATGCATGCATGGGGAATAAATGGTACATTCCCAAGATACTAAGACAAAATCAAGATTCGCATATGAAAAATGTAATTTTTTTGAACTCATAGCCCTATGGCACAGCTTGTTTCTCAGCTGCTGCCTGACCCAGCTCTAAGGGGCTGCAGTATTTGAGTACAATCTGTTTGTTTGTTTGACAAACTCTGATCACAAACCCAGTGTACTCCTCGTATTGCGAGTGTTCAGAACATGTTATTAGCTGATGTTTGGGGAGAGAGGGCTCACAATAAAAGCTTCATTATCAGATTTAGAGCCACACACCATTCCTTTATTGACCTGCCTGATGTAATCAATGCAGCAGCCACACAAGTTTGAAATCATGTTCCCTGACTGTAGGCTGTGCGTCATGCATCCAGTGCTGATTGTGCATTATCTTTTAAATGACACTGCCTAACTAAGTATGGATTTGTTTACCACAAATAGCCCTTCTTTCAATTTGAAGATGGTAAACCTTTTTGGTTTTTTATTGATATTCAGGATGACCTAAAAATAGAACTGTAATGGAGTGCACAAGGAATGGCCACTGTTAAAATGCTGAGGGGCGTGTGAGCAAAGAGGAGCCCATGTATTCTTTCAAATTTTCATGCTTCCCCAGCTAGGTTTAGTGGGCAGGCTTCTTGTCAGTGCTGCCATTGTGTGTGCAGGGCTCCATCCATCCTCCTCCATAAAGTCATTGTTAGACTTGAGAATAACATCCAGCGCTGCAAAGGTCATTCCTTCCTAAGGCCGGGAAAATTTCCATGTATATCAAAGGAAAAAGCCATTGAATTTTGTGTTTGGTGATGTTAAATTGTCTAAAAGCAAAGCAGTTCCAGCTGTCAATTCACAAATTTCTGATTTGTGGTTCTGCATATCCAGTCTCACAGGCAGGGGTGTGCTCAGAGGGCCGGTGCCATGCTGAGGTAGTGACTTTATGATTTCCCCAGCTGGTATTTCGTTCACAAGGGCTCCATCCGAGGGGCGGCCGCTGCCGCCCCGCTGTCCCTCGGGCCGCTCCCCCGCCCGGCCCGGCCCGGTCCGGCTCCGCGCGCAGCCCAAAGCCCGTCCGGCACCGCCGGGAGCTCCGGCCGGCCTTTGGGAGCTCAGCCGCACTTGTGACACCTGGTGGTCGCGGCTTGGGAGTGCACGGGCCAGGAACGCTCCTGCTGCAAACGGGGTCACACCGCCGCCGTCCCCGCATCCCCGTCAGCGCTTTCCACGGGCCGTTTCCATCGGGGAGATGTCATCTCCGGATAAAGCGGGGGATTGCTCTTTTATCCTGATCACGATGTAGCTGTGGATAGTGTAGAAGGACCAGATGATTTATGAAAAGTTAAAATATCTTACTTTATTTTAAAGCTTCATCACTGTAAATAAATAATTAGATTCAAAATTCATTTTGTGTTTAAAAACTTATTCTACAAGCTGGCGGACTTGCCCAGCTCTGTTATTAGGCAGATGGAGACTAGGGAAATTGCCTAGGCTTGAAATAGCACAAATGAATTTTTATATTTGGGGATGCTGGGGACTCAGCTCAAGAAAACCCCACCATTAAGCACTTCTCTAGTTGCTAAAATAATTGGATAATCATATAAATAAGGCTAAGCTTATGTGTAGGACTGGGGTTTTAGTCAGAACACAAAATGTAGGTGAATTGGTACTGCTCTAAAAATACGCTTCCGAGGTTGGCTCCACGATTTATTGGCTCCTGCACAAAACGGCAAGACAGGTCAGCATCCTCTGATGTGATATACTGTGATGACATTGAGGCTATTACAAATCTACCAAAAGGAAAAAAGGAAACAAAAGACTCTAAACTGATGAAAGAAAACTGATGAGAGAAGTACATTCTTTTAAGAGATTTAACTTCTGGGTTACATGTCCAGCCTCTTTTCTGCTGGGAATATTACCCTGGTGCCCGAGCTGGCGGTTCAGCTGTTATTGCCGAAGTATTTCTTGGACTGAGAAGTGTGTGTCACAATCTGGTGTCTCTTGCTGCCAGTTCTTGCACCCGGTACTAGTGAGAATAAAAGAGTAAAATATGGCAAGGGTTCCCTCACAATTCAGATTTTTATTTTTTTAAATTGTTACAGTGAAGGGAATCCCTAAAGGCAATTTTTTTTCCCATGAAGTTACCATTTTCTTTATATGTATTGAAAGGAGAGGGAAAAAAAAAGGAAACCTTCATGACTATACTTGGCTTGTAGTATTTTTTTTTTCTAAGTTCATGCCAGCATTAACAGATCTGTCAGAACAAAGCAAATATGTCATATTGGCAGCTGTTACTTATGAGTACTTTTTCTTTATTGCATTTTGTTTTGTAATAATTGAGAAGCTTTTATGTTGAGCTCTGCATAAATGGTACTGAGTGGGAGGGTATGGGCATGCTTTCTATTATTCTGCCCCTCATGCATGTCTCCTTTTTTCGTCTTTCCAGAACCACACATTGAGCCAGCACGCACAGTGAGCCACTGGCACTACAGGACACCTCTCTGCAGAAGACTTGACGGTGGCACAGTGGGGAGGACCATTTGAACATTACATCCAATCAAAGTGTCATTTGCAACCCAGATGTAAAACTCTAATGATTTGGCCATGAGGCGCTGCTATTATAAGCAGCTGGAAATGAATATTAATGGAAGAGATTAAAAGTATTCCATGCTCAGTATTTTTTATTGTCCTGCTTCAGCTAGTGTACTTTAGAGCTTCTGCTTCTGACTGAATTTATAGTGTTAGATAAATCTGCTTTGATGCTGTTGCCCTTTGTTGCTTCTTGTATTATACTGATAGTTAAAGATTAGGTGTGATTTTTTTCTTTTTTGTTAACTGCTTTTTAATTGCAATTTTAGGTAACTGTGCATTGTGATGTGATTGCTTGGCTATTGTCTGAATTTTTCTTTTTAATTTTTTAATTAAAGACTAATGCTTTGATTGGATTTGCCAGTTCACCGGACAGTGATTAAAACTATGTAATGAATATAATCGGTTTCAGTGCAACTGGATGGTCTGCTTTATAAATGTGACTTAATCTGATTGCAATAACTAGTACAGTTCAATAAAGGGAATACATGAGCTTAGCGTCAGAGCTTGTCTGTCTGTCAGTGCCTCCTGGCTGGCTGAATCTCAGTGATCGTTCACCTGATGGCACAGAGCACTCTGCAAACCAGGAGGAGGGAAGACTGGGAAAAAGCAAAAGCAGCCATGGTTCCGTGTCTGGCATTGTGTTTGCTTCTGGATGTACCTCCCTGGCTCCATGGTAGGTTGAGGTGATGTAAGAACATGTACTGTGAAAAGGTATTGCTAGCTTATAATACTCGTTAATATTTTAAATTTTTCAGAAAGAATGGAGGGACCAGACCTATAGCTGCCTTGACCATATCTCTGTGCTTCTTTGTTTCAAAACAAAACAAAAAAGTTTCTGCACTGTATACAAATGCTTATATTTTGGATCAGGCCTTGCAGACTGTAGTAGGAGGCTGCACATTTTAACCACGTGGACCTCTAGACCCCCAGGTATTGCAGCTCTGTGTAAGTGCCATACTCCTGACACTGGAAACTGCCATCAGGCAGCCTAACAGAGCCAATTACCAGGCTTTCTTTTACTCTTTTTAAACTTATCTTATGGTAATGAGGTAAGTTATATCTCCAGTCATTTTAAGGACTATGGATACCTCTGGAAAGTTAGAAAGACGTAGTTCTCATGGTGTCTCCTGCTTGAATAAATCATAATCATCATGAAAGATATTCTGCAGTTGTGACAGCTGAAGTGATGTGGTTACCCATTCCCACAAAGTACAAGACTTTGCAAGACTGTGGCATGGGAACACACACAGTCAGAGCCTTTCAAAGTCACTGCACTGAACTAGAGCCATGTCTGGGCTTGGAGCATGTAAGTGATATTTTGTAGGAAACACGTTTTCACAGACATACAGTCAAAGCCTAAACTAGTTTATATAGTGAACTTTTTTACAAGTGCAAGGGTGGCACACCTTCTTGATGCTGCAGCCCATGTTTTCAATAATTTAGATCCCTGCTGATGTTGATAGTCCTGTTGCACACACATGGTTCCTTCAGGACATTAAGGGAAGGCTACAATCAAATCACAACTTCAGGCACAACTGAAGTAGTGTCATCTTTACAGCAGGAAGCACCAGAGCAGTCCTAACTTAAGAAAAGTTACGACTTCCTCAAAAAAAAAAAAAAAAAAAAAAAAAAAAAAAAAAAAAAAAAAAAAAAAAAAAAAAAATCCTGTTTGAGACAAATTATGGATGTTTTTTATTCTGCTGAAATAGCATTGTATGGACAGTCAGAGTTTTTAGGCTCAAAATGTGGCTTGTGATAAATTTATGAACCCTAATATAACAAAACTAGGAATGACTTTTCTTAATCTGAAAGAGGACAGTTCTGTTTGCATTATTCTTAGCTCACTGTTTCTTTCACTTACATTATTCTTAGCTCACTGTTTCTACATTGAAATCACACTAAAATGATCCATTTCTAGAAAAGATTGTTAACTTCCAACCTGATTCTTTCTCTGTAAACCACAGAACAGATGTTTATGGGCTGAAAAATTAGTTAATGAAATCACCAATTCATTATTCCTGTTCATAATATAAGCATGTTCCTGACTCAAATGTACTACTTTAAGATGGGAAATGGAGAAGTGTCTTGCAGTACAGGCTCATAGACATGCCCTTGCAAGAAAAGCTGGGAATGTACAGCAGCTGCTGTGGAAAGAGCTCAGGTGCCATCTTCTCTGTGCTAAAAGAAAGGTAGCAGGTTCTTTCAATGGAGATACTGAAAAAGGAGGCTCTTTGCCTGACACTGGTTTGAAATGATGCTGGATCACTTCTCAGGAAGCCTTCAGAAATGAAAACGATGTAGGTTTCTATTGTCAGGAAAAGGTTCTGCATTGTGAATCCCAAGAGTTGAACTGATGTTTCCATGCAACTCAGAGCTGCCTTAGTGCTGTACTGAAGCACATGCTTTTGTCTGACCATCTCCCTGCTGACTAGTTAAAAGTAGGTGCACAGTCACTGTGCTGAGATGGGGAACTCCCCACGTGGGGATCCTGTTTGGAGCTGCATATATTCCCCATGTTACTGGAAATGTGGGCATGGGTCAGGGTGCTGGGGCCCTGCTCAGCCCAGCGGTGCCTAGCAGTGCTTAACCTCATGTTTTGTCTGCTCTGGATCCTGACCATGCCATGGGCAGGGGTAGAGGAAAGGAATAGTTTGGTTTTCCACCCAACCTTTGAAAGGTAAGAGGCTCCAAAGCATGAGTGAGGGCTGTATTCCTGCTCCATCTTCATCCCTTTTGGCATATGAGCTTCACTCATGAGCAGCCCAAGTCAGGTTGGAGAGAAAGGCTGAACTGAGCCCCCAGCGCTGGGAAAAACAAGCTGTGATCCTCTTCTGCTCCTACAGGATTTGGGTAATATTTGAACACCAATGGACCAATGCCACTTGTTAAAAATGTTTCTTTCCGAAGACAATGTGTGCAAATGTGCAGAATGTTTGCCATGAATATACTGCGTTATTTTGTGGCATTTTTGAGATAATTAGTCCCATATGAACAGTCATCATTACATGACAAGGGATGGTGCTGTCTTGATAAGTGCTTTTTTAAGGGCCAAAGAAATCCAGTTTGGGGTGTGGGGGTGAAAGCTACTGCAAAGAAGCAGAGGGAACTCTTGTGTTCCTGCCATGGAGCTGTATCTGTGATGCACTGGACACCTGCAGCTCACAGAGGTGATCCTTAGCCTATGCCAGGGTGCAGGACTGGTGTCTGACCCCATTTTCCAAGGCCTGAGCCTCCCCAGGCAGAGCTGTGCCAGGCAGGGCTCTGCAGCACAACGTGGGGCTTTGTCTGGTGCTTCCTGTGCCGCTGGTCCCACTGGGGAGCAGGAGCAGAGCAGCCCTGCACTGGTACAAAACAGCTTTGCTGCCATAGCTGCAATCACACCAGGGAGTGCTTTGCCAGGGTAGTATATAGTTCCTGTATCTGTTAAAAGCTCCTAGGGAAAACAGCCTAACTGCAGGTGGAGAAAAGATAATATCACAGCTTCTGGTACCTGTCTGAGGTTTCACCCCTTTTTCTTAGTGGCCAAGAAGTGCTGCTGAAGGCATTTGGAAAACAGAAACATTGGCTCCAAAGGCAGCTATATTTCAATAGCTGTGACACATTGAAACAGGCCGGAGAGCCTTTCCATAATCCCTATGATATTTCCCTGCCTATCTGTGTAGCTTGCAGCTCCTGGGTGGTGGTGGTGCAGACAGGGGCTGGCACAGGCTGTTCAAGGTGTGGGAGACATGGATCACTCACAGGTAAGTGCAAACCAGAATTGCTGAAATTCTGGCTGAGCATGGGCTTTAGGTAAAATGTCACTTTATGATCCAAGTGGCATTAGGACCAGTACAGTGTTGGAGATCATGAATAATTCTAAATCTGTAATGAAATGTCATACAGACAGTTTAATATCTTCAAGTCTAGAAAAATAATGAAATATAAATTCATATAAACAATAGATTAACAAAGGATTTGAATTTGTAGCAGTCTACTCTACCAGCCCTTATGCACTGAACGATCTTTGCATTTAGCTTCACTGAATACCCACACATCCAAAACACAATGAAATACTTAGTCAAGAAGTAGCAACCAGCACCTATTGTCTATGTAGGCAGCTTTACACATTTGTGTTCTATTCAGTGCTTGCGTATGTTCTTGTCTGATCCATCACCTTCAGCAAGGGATCACCACCTTCCATCAGGTGCGTTAAAATTTTGGAAAAGCAAGTGTTTAGCCAGTTTCCTCCCAGAAGAAAGGAAGACAAAGTTTGAGGACCATTTGAGGGAGTGAGCAACTGATCACTTCGTGCTGGAAACATCTTTGAGTGGATTGGGCAAGATCATCCTACTGAGCAGGGAAGTCAGGGAGCTGAGTGAGGGGCGTGTCCCTCCACAACCTTACTGCCCTCCCAGAGGAGTTAATGAAAATTCCACCCTGTAAATCTGCACATCACATGTCCTAAGTGTACAAGTCACTTTATCCTACCGATGTCTAAGAGCAGACTGGTGTGTTTGTCTGGCTTTTAATGTGAAAATCACTCTCTGGTATGAACGGTGAAGACTTTTCCCCAGGTCTGTGTAAGCACTCTCTGTGTTTTGGCCCTCCCACCGTAAAGCAGGGAGGTTTCTGCAATCCCTTCTCGTCCAGAAGCGTCATCTAGGTTTGACAGAGATGCAGAGGGCAGGCGTACCCGTGTCCCTGTGGAATGTTGTCAGGGATCAGCTAGGGCAAGAACAACCCCTGCAAGTGCTGTCCTCACTGAGAGCATTTTAAGCCCAACACGCATATGGCCACAGAAACGCAGATGGTGGGAGCTGCCACAGCCATGGGGCTTTGGAGCTGATGGGAGCATGGTGTGTTCTTCATTCCTTTGTCTTTTTTCTTTTCTCCTCATTTTTGTCCCTTGTGAAATGCTTTGTTCTTAGTTTTGTCTGTTTTTATTACATTGCTGTTGTCCTAACAACCGTAAGGGCCCTCTCCTGCAAATGGAAGCCAGAATATGCCTTTTGATCTGTGTATTTGTGAATTATTGTTACTTTCCTGACAAAAAGGAACACCAAGGAGCATCTCGGCAGATTAGGTGACAGAGGGAGACAGGAGGTGTCCAAATGAGAAACACCAAGCACCCCGAGAGCGAAAGACATTGACTGATCACCACTCAGGCTGCTCCAGAGCGCGGTCTGCGCTGCCCTGAGACCCAGCTCAGTTTAACCATCAGAGATTGTCCTTTTCTGCGGAAAAAAGCGAAGCGTTCCCCTGTGGGTGCCAGAAGGAGGGGGCCGGGGCCGGGGCCAGCCTTGTGCGGCTCTGCCCCTCGCCGGGCCCCGCTCCGCCGGCCCTGCCCCTGCCCGTGCCCGTGCCCGCGGCGCTGCCCGCTGCTCGCCGCGGCTGTCCCCTGCCTTCTGCGTCCTTCTGCCATCCGCGGCCATCTGTGTCCCCGCGGCGGGAGGCCGCTCCCACACAGCCTCGCTGTCACCGCGCGGGCCGGGCCGCGCCTCGGCCTCTCCGCACCGCGGGGACCTTGGGCGCTTTGGGGCCTCTCCCTGGATTTTGTAAATCCAAACTTTCATTTTGTTTTCGGAAGCGGGTGAGCTCCGTGCTGGACGCGAGCGCCAGGCTGCCGGGGGCAGAGGCAGACGGGCTCGGGCTGCGCTCGGCCCTGGGGGGTTTTACCACCTTGTAACATCTGTGGGTGTCACAGCTGCCCTGTGAGAAACATCACGCTTCAATCCTGCTTCTGAGTGCTTTAGGGACATCAATGCCCCCGGGTAAAGTGATGCTGTGACAGCGTTTTCACCGTTTTACCCACACTTGGCTCTTAGCTGCTTAGTCTGTCTTTATAGCACAGTGCAGTCTGCTCTGGCAGGTTGGAGAGGCAATGAGGGGTATTACTGGATAGTGAGAGAATGAACAGACCAGCATTTCTGGATTTTGCTTCTCCTGACGTTCCCAAATACGTTTTGGCATTTAAAGCCCTGTACAGCACTGATGGTATCCTCAAAAAGAAGGGACTAGAGAGTTAGTGAGTGCATGGTAGACTCTGTGTGAGAAATCCTGCTAGATGAGGCATCATCTCTTGAAAAAACTTTTAGCCCCAAAATCTTTTCATATCAACTAAAATCTTACTTTGAACTTAAAAAAAAATTTTATCTCTGTCTTCAGTTTTACATGACTGGAAGAGATACCTGGTCCCCGGTGTGATCCTTCCCTGGCAATAAATGAGTGAGCAAACAAGCCCTCCAAGTGTGTGCTGAAGCCATGTCCCTGAGGTGCTGGGCTCTTCCTCACCCAGCCTTTAATTTAAAGGAAAGGGAGAGGGGAAAAAACATAATTTTTTTCCTGGTTGGAAGCAATGCAATAAATAAGTGCATCTTCTTCCAGTTGCAATTTATAGGTCCTGTTCCTCAAGAAATTGGCTTCTATGCATGAAAGCTATAAATACAGATGCCATTTGCAAAAGATACTGCTTCTTCTATACATTTTCTGGTTTATACACAAGGTATCTCAGTGTAAGCCTCTGATGAAGAGAGGGTTAAGGAAGTGTGCAAATGAGCTCAGCTAATGCTTTTGTAATGGTGCTAAATGGTCAAGAGCTTCCATTAGCCTAGGTAAGAGAAACAATTTGGGTTGCTAATTAGAAAGACAGAGTTTCACCCAAAGTAGGACCCAGAAACATTTGTCTTCATGAAGGTCTTGTGGCTTAAGAGTTAATCAGCTGTAGCATAATTCCCAATAGATATGCAATGTCATTGTATATTATATTACAGTATATATCCTCAATGCTTAAACGCTGAAACCTGGAAGATGAATCCTTGATTCATGTCAGAATAAGGTCTCATATACAGACAGTGGGAAAAAAAGTAGATAGTCTAAAAGGAGAAGGAGGGCAACTAAAAGGAGGAGGGCAACACCTGACTATATCAGAGCCCGTGGATGAAGTGCATGAGCTTTAATAGTTTTGCCTCTCTCTTCCTAACTGGCCTGATCATGTCTGTGGTGATGCCAAGAACAATAGTCTTTAAATAAAATCCCATCTTTCACTTTGGTTTCAGTGCTGAAGCTGAGGAGGTGCGTGGGTGCAGGCATAGGGCCAGGAAAGATCTCTGCTGAATGGAGCCATGTCCATTATTTCCTGGCTGCTGTAGGTTTGTACCATCACCACCTGCTCCATTGCTAGATAAACCCAGATTTTCGGTGATGACCCTCTGCTGTGTATACATCTCATCTGATCCCTCCCTAGCTGGGTTATTTTTTCCAAATTCCAAATCTCTCTTTTTGCTTTTTCTACATTCCCGTCCCTCAGCAGTGGCACCTGTACTGCCCACGAGGATGTCAGTTTGCCAGTGCTCACACAGCAGCTCTGATGTAGGAGTAAGTCTGACACGGGAGAATCTGCGGTGTTTGGTGTGGTTTGAGAAGGAGCGTGTGACTAAGGGCAGAGGCATGTAAGGAATGTGACGTCCTGCATTTTTAAAGGCCAAGAAAAGACAAAGCTGCTGTACCTGGCATCCCACCTGGGAAGAGAGGTGACCTTTTCTGGCAGGTAAGATGTGTTTGTCCTAGAAAACAGGAATGCCAATGCCCCTTCTCTTGGTGACGGGTTTAGCACCCTAACAGAGCATAAAATACCAGTTAAGTCCAGAATCATCCCTGCCCTCCATTTTTCATTTCACAGAGTAATTCCAGTTCTTGATACATTACATCAAATTGTACACCAACCTCATTTCCTTTCTGCGAACTGCCAGAAAATTGCATCTTCTTTTGTGCTGCACTGCAAATATGTACGCAACAATTTCTCTTGACTTCAAGGAGTTAAATGTTCACACATATCAGATTCACTGGGATCAGGGCCCTCGATAATCTGGATAATTCAGGTAATACTGGATAACTTGACTGTGCATCATTAGCTCAATGATGCACCAAGCTCTGGGAGAGCAAACAACTCAAACAAGCTGACGCCCAAACCCTGAAATATTTTTGTGTGCAAGAGAGAAGTCTGGAGGGAGGAGGGAGGAAAAAGAGTCAACATATCTTTAGCTCTTTGTGGTTTGTTTTGGTTTGTTTGCCTGTTTTTTGGCCAAATGTTATTGAGAATAGAAACAAAAAATTAGAGAAGAACCACTGAGGAATCCAGAATACCCCCAAAGCATGTGAAACCCAACTGGAACAAACAAAGAAGTAGGTGCTGGAAATATATACATTCAATCTTTGTGGACACACAGAAGCACCAGAGCTGTAAATTGGGCCTGAAAAACCAACTTTCTATACAGAGCTGTACGTGGCTCCTTTTCTGAGACCTATCAGTTCATGCTATTCAGGCAGAGCTCCCCAGCTCAGCTCTGTGCTACTCTGCCCATAAGGGTGTTGAACAAATATTTTGTATCCAAGAGAGACTCATTAATGTCTTTCAAACCAGATGTAAGTTCCTCATTATTCTTCTGCATAGGTCTACTAACAGGAGCCTTCTCTAGAGGTGCCCTACACAGATGTCTTTAGGATATGTTGATGGCATGAAGCAGGAATTGTTTTCACTGAAAGATTTATAACCTTATAACCTTTTCAAGCCTAGGCCGTGCAAGTAGACTGGGAACCAGCAGCAAGGGGTTTCTGACTTCTGCACTATTCTCTAATACTGACTAAACCAGAGAAATCATTTTGGTCTAAATTTTTGCTGTTCTGGTTCCTCAGTATGAAGAATGAAATGTCAGGGGGTTTTCAAAGGTACTGAGTGTTTCTGACTGCTATTTGAATTGAAGGTTTAGAGTCCTTATTAAAAAAAACCCCAACCCCCCTCCCCCCAAGCCCATGGATCTTAATTTAGGGCTCCCCAAATCAGAAGCCACTTTGAAAGACATGCAGAAGCACAGAACAGCCAATAGATTTCCATATCCTGCAGGGTTTTGGCATGAATCCCCTTCTTTGGTTCCAGGCAGAAAAATACAAAGAGATGTCTGTGAATAGGACCTCACTGGGTGTCCAACCCTCTGAGTGAAATTTCCTGTGCAGGGGATGGTCTCGGCCTACATTTTCTAGCTATTATATAGAATTTGTTTCCTGCCAAGCTAGAAAAAAATGTATAAAAACATAAAACCTTCAGTGAATTCCCACCTTATAGAACTACTTCAAGCTGTACAGGCAGAATTTGTACTGGAGGAGTTGACATTGAATAGGATAGTTCAAGGGAGACACCAAAGCTCAGCAGAGACATCCTTTAAAAATTATTTGTCTTGTCTGCAATATTTTGTAAGTTGATCCAAATCAGATTTTTGAGTAATACCATTAAAGTCAACAACCAACACCCAGGATGAATCTAGCTCTTAAAGTGCCATTCAGGCTCCTTGAGAGACACACATCCCAATGATTCCTTTAGCAGTCATTAAACCAATTATCATCCCAGTCTATTTCCAACAATTATCATCATAGACTTTTTGGGTTTAATCAGCTTTTTAATTGACCTGTGAATAAGACAGGAGATACAAAATTCTCCCCTGATACCTCAGGTGTAACTATTATACATTTACCATTGCTGTGCACATGAAATAATTTACACGATAATACTGACCTCAGGCTGGGATATGAACAACAATATACTCATAAATTAAGGGTAAGAGTAAATTAAAGGCAATAAGGGAGAAGAAGAGGAAGTAGTAATCCATAAATAGAATGTCACCATGATTGGTGACATTGCTTCTGCGACTTCCTTGGCCAGCAAATTTTGGGACTGGAAAAAGGATTTTTTTTTCCCTAAAACTCTATGCAAAGCATAGAATAAACTGTAAGTGATACAAAAAGTTTTGACCATCTCAGAAATGCTGCAATTATTGAATTGTGTTGCAGAAATGTCTTCAGACAGTTAGGATTTTAAAAAGAAATCAGCCATTTAGGCATATGTCCCAACTAACTTTTAATACCACTTGCCTTAGCACAGCACTGCAAAGTGGTCTGAATGCAGCAATTTGCGGGATTTGGCACTGTGAGCCCCGCAAGCACTTAGCAAAAGCAATTGTGTAGCTCTGTTGAAAATCCCGCATATCGTTCTGTGGGGAGCCAGCACTTTTTATCTGTCGGCACTGTTGGTGACAAATATTAAAATAAAAAGTATGACACTATAGGTGCTTCAAAATTCAAACTGCAAGTTTCCTACTGCGGGACTTCTAACCATGTAATAAAGTGCAGGGAAGAAAGCAGAGTTCAGACCCCATGCTGTAATAAAGGCAAGGAAATCTTAAGTGTTCAAATACATAATTCATTCTCTTCTGAGACTTTCTACCGGGTTTCTCCCAGTAAAGATTTTAATTTGTGCCTGGTTGATACAATCTTTAATTTCTCTTTTACTTCCAGAGACAGCTGGGAGGGCGCTGGGGCAGCCCGTTGCAGTGGGTGAGAGCAAATGGTCAGGATGGGTCAGAAGCTCCTCTGCAGCTGGGAGGGTGTGACAGCCCCACAGGGCCAGCCTGGGCACGGGAGAGGGAACAGCCAGCTGCCACTTGCTGTGAAAGTGTCTGCAAAAAAGTCACCACAGGAGTCAGTGAGCTTTGTTTGATTCCCATAGAAATACTTTGCACCTTAAATAATACCTTCCTCCAAGGATCTGAAGGCACACAGCAAACACTGGCTGAGCTCTATCTTTCTGTGGGGAGGTAAGACCCTGTTCCCACCTCTTCTTTTGCTGTATTTTCTGCGGACTCTACTGCCATTTTGTTACACAATTTTCAAAAACAGAATTTGAAATACATGACTTTGAAAATTTTTTGCTAGCTATGGTCTTGAGAATTTATTGCCTTGTTGTATAAATATTTTACCTATACTTTAATAACATTTTATGTAAACAACAGTGCAGTAATCATAAAGAAGAAGAAACTAATGAGAAATTTTTGACATCTTTGCATGTGGGAGTGGTACACATAAGCAACAAGTTACTGAGAAGTTACTGGCCATGTAAATGGGCAAATATATCCCTGCTAAAAGTTCAGTGAAATCACTGTATTTATATCAGGGATAAATTTGGCTCAATTGTGAGAAGAATGCATGCATCTCACTCTGCAGTGGTCATTTGATCTAGATTATATACATTGTTCTGTGTGCCCCACTGGTGTTAGCATACCAAATTGGCTGGATTACATATGCAGATGTAAAGCTACAGGAAAGTGCCTTTGACCCATTTACATTTTCTAATCCATCCTCTTAAGTCTAGTCATTTTCTTTTTAAACCCTGGTCTTTTTTCATTCTTTCTCCAATACCTTCCTAGGGACTGGCATCCATCTCATCCCAAAACGTGATGCCTGGTAGAGTGCTTGGCAGTCAATGCTTTAGAGACTGTTGTCTTAGCTGGGGTTTGGTCTTCTCAGACAGGGTAATTCAGGCAGCAGTGTTTGCAGTCATGGGATCTGTCACTTTTGCTCCCTTTCCTAGGAGGAAGCCCAGGAATCCTTTGCATGTTCAGTCTTCAAAACGTTTTTATTGTAATAGTTATTTTTTTACAAAACGGTGGGAAAAATTGTGCCCCTGTTGCTGTGGCTGAGAAGGCTGCTATGGATGTTGGAGAAGCTTGGGCCTGCAGATAGAGGCAGAGGACATGACGTTCCCATCTGGGTCTCCAGAAGCAGAGGATGGTGGATCAGGAGCACAGCAGGGCTATCCCATGGCAGAACAGGGTGCTGCCAGAGCAGGCTCTGGGCCTCTCAGCAAACTTCCTCCATGGTGCTAGCTGCTCCCAGGATGCCCAGAGCCTCAGTTCCTGTGCCTAGGCTTTCTCTTTCAAGAAAATATTAACATTATTCCATGCTGCTTTTTAACAGCTCTTCAAGGTTGGGGCAGTTAACTCTGATCCCTTACTGCAAGACAGACTATTAATTAGAAGCATGAGCCTGCTGCAGCTGGGTCAAAATGCGTTAAAACAAACAATTAAAATTTAAAAAATTGAGCACCCTCTGCCTACTTCAGTTTAGGGGAAAGGTCTCTCTGACTCTACCTGCTCAGAGGCTACATGGAGGCTCTTTGACTCTGCTCTGAGACTTGCTGACACTACTGATTCAACACTGTATCAAGACACTCCAACTGTGATCTGAGACCTGGAGCAGAGCGGGAGCATCTTGACACAGTGTCAAAACAGCAGTCAAGAGTGCATGGACGCAGCACTGAAAGGCTTTTGTCTCCCAAATGAAAAGGAGCTGGATTATTTTCATCTTTTTCCCCCCCTTTTCTTTTCTTTTTTTTTTTTTTGGTATTAATGTTATCTTTCTCTTAAATAAGAATCCACACAGTTTATTTGCAGGAAGAAAGCATGACATGTCCCCCCCACCTTTTTGTTTGATAAAGCAAAATGACAGACAATGGCTCCACCGTAAAATGCACTTCACTAAAGCTTCACTTTACTTCTTTGGCTTTGGAGAAGTAGAAGGCTATATTTGAAAATTATTCCAATTTGGGAACCAAAAGGGGTTAATCCTTTCATAATACTGCACGTCATTCATCTGTATCTTTTTGCATTTTTGTGTTTGTTGTGTATTTTTGAATTGCATATTTGTACAATAACATAGATTTGATCTGACTTATAGTTTTGCACACAGTGTTGCTCACCACCCTTCCCACAGAATTCAAGCTATAATACCTGTGAATACATTTTGAAGTGTTGACCGATGTTCAAGAGAAGAAATTAGTTCAATTGTCAGAATGTGACAATGCCTGCTGAGACAGGTTTCTTTTCTGCAGATGAGATGGTCTTAATGCTACATGGACTGTGACTTTATAACAGGTTAAACACATTTATTTAAAAAATGAGAATACAATTGAATTTATGTTTCCTTGCTGAGGTCACAGGTACCGAGGAATTAGCAAAACCATCTACTGAATGTTTTATAGATGACAGTGTTTTTGCTGAATGTTAAATGAAAACAATCCATTAAAATAAAAAATGAAAATTCTTTTTGTTTCCTTTTCCTCTTGGGCCTTCCCAAAAGGAGGTCGACACCGACCCAGTTTGAAAAATACTTACCTAAGCCAATCACTGCCCAGCATGTATTCCCTTGAGCAACTTGAGTGGGCATGATGCCATCTGAACAGATGGGCATTACTGTAGGCAACCAAGAGACCATGCATGTGAATCAAGTATGGGTGTTTACAGCATCATTTCCCTGATGAGAATGTCAAAATGGCAGCCCAGTCCGAGCCTTTGGCTCAGTTCACTTGCATTTCACTTATTCAGCTCTAAAATGGACAACTTCATGCAATAAATTATTAACATTATGTTAGGTGGTCCTGATTTTACTTCATTGAATTGGGCAGAGCAAGTGGGTAATGGACTTGCTGAAAATACCATGCCTGCCTCCTGTCTGTAGAAGGGGGTTTGTTCTTTTGTCAAATGAGGGCCATGTCTGTGCCAAGTATAACATAACAAACAGGCCAACACATCAGTACTACAGATGTACTCCAAACTGAAAGGAAGAAACATTTTCACTTTTTTTTTTTAAGGAGGCATCTTATTTCAATCAAAATTAAAAACAGTATAAAAGGGGACTTATATGCATAATTTATTTGAATAATATCCTGGTGCAATATCCTTAAAGGTGCACATATAGAATTAGGATTTCACTGCTGTCCTAAAGAGAAATGCACATAAATGGTGCAACATTTCTGAGCCCAGCAGTCAGTGTAACTCCTGTGCCTGTTGAATGAAGTGATTTCTACTGAATTGTCATTGGAAGTTCTCTACCGTCTGTTAAAAAGGGAACTTCAAGTACATAAAATAAAGACTGGAATCTAAATATTAAATCACCAGTGTTATCTGCTTTAACAAAAGAGGCTATAAGATATATATCCTGGAAACTTGATTTAAAGTGTATATCTGAAATCCTGTTATTATTTTGTTTTTGTTTTGATGATCTGTTGTATTTTCTTCTTGCCAGCTTCTGTGTGATTGTGCAATGCTAACTGGTTATGTACCCTTCATTTTCAGATGTGGTAATCTACATAACCTTTTACTTTCCTAAGTGGCTAGTCAGCCTGAATTTGAAAAATTGGCATGCTGAACCATCAGTATCAGGTATAAAATACTTGAATACATATTTTTTCCAGGAATAATGCAATATCTTATAGATAATAGCTAAAACTCCTAGTGTTTTACAGGGTTTTTTTTTTTGTTTTATTTAAATAATCTAATTTCTTAATCTTCTAGGAAGTACCTGGTGAGTCTTATATATAATCCTATCCTTTGGTTGGGGAATTCAGGAAAAAAAGCAACAGCTTTTCAAAAACATTAGGATTACAATGAAAATAAAAATAGCACTTTTCTGACATTTGGTTGGAACAAAGAGTATCTGAAGTGTGTAATTTTCTGAATGCAGATTATTTAATTATTTTCCTCTCTTATTTCAAACCATCAAAATCAACATTTTCATTTGTCTTCTATACTGTGCTGTGATGGCTCTGTCTTCTGCCATTAGACTTGCTAAAATGCTCTGATACCTTCTTTTTCATTTTCTAGGGAGCATAATGTTTATTTTCTTGCTCAATGTCATGGTAACAGAAAGACTTCCTTTATATTATAGATAAGTTTGTGCTTTAAATACAAGCAGGGCAGGTTGGAGAGTGCAGTACATCCCATGTGGAAAGGCAGCACTTGCTTTCTGGGTGCCAGCACATACTCCCAGCTGTTGCTGTTGCTCTGGGGTCACAGATGCAGCTCACACTGAATCAGTTAAAAATGTAGTAGCTATGCTTGGGGACACAAGCTCAACTTTTCAGGACCTGATTATTCTGTTAGTTTCAGATGTGCAATTCCCACTGAAGTCAGCAGAAGCACTACATGCAGACCTGACAAGCTAATTTGGAGCCCAGAACTGCAAAGGATGCAATCATACATTTGATTTCTGTGGGTGCTTGGGGTGTAATTCTCACCCATCTCCATGATATTAGGATTTTCCACAGCTTTTGAAGATTTGGATGAAGCCAAAAAATATTAGGTTTCTTGTGATATTTTATTTTCAATAATCAGGGGAAGAAAAAGAAATCTGAAGTAAATGAGTTCATATTGGACCAGCCCAGAGTGAAAAATGTGTTCTACAGTGCTCTGAAAACTGAGCTAAGAGTAATACAATGCATGGCATATTATGTGCAGGGAAGGGCCCCGAGGGATGAAGGCAAACTAACCAAAGGAATAGCTAATGTCCTAGAAGGAGAATGGGGAACAACCTGCTTCTTACAGAGCCCTCTCAGCTCAGAGGACTGGTGTGCTGGGACCCCAGCCCAGGGTCTCAATGATTTTATCCAAAATAAGTCAAATTCAAGACAATTTTTTAATGTCTATATATTTTATTCTTTCATCAGAAATTTCTTCCACACAGGGAACAGAGACAAGTATTGGGGCTGAACCACCACTGCCACATCTGCATGGGCTCCTATAAAATTACTTATGCCTGTACTCCCACAGCACAATGGGTCATACTGCTGGTCTCGTTTGCCTGCTGACTGATCAGCATCTCAGGGCAAATAAAATTGTCTAGTAAAATGGATTTGGCATTGGATCATTAAAAGATGTTCTGAGAAGGTGACCAGTAAGGTCTAAGCAAGCTGTCATTTGTTTCAATAAGCAAATGGAGACCAAAGACATCTTTAATATGATCCTCCCAGTGTCAGTGTTAACTCTCTTTCTCATCTGTTTTCAGATTAATGGGACTGAGAAATCCAAGAAACAAAGTGGAGGCTGGAGTGATGCTGATTACACTGGAAGGTATGGCAGTTGGTGAACTAATTGAGAACAGAATTACAGACATCCATAGGAATTGAAGGAGCCTTACAATAACAAGGCAGGGCAGGCAGTGCAGCTGCACAAGGGAGAACATGGAGGTTCACTGTGCCTTCTCTTGAAGCCTACAGCTTTGGGAAAAGGTCACAATACAGTCTTAGGAATCCCAACTTTCTTTGGCATCCCCAAATACACTAAGCACTATTTGCAGGAGATGAAAGGTGCTGTTTGCATTAGGGGCTATTAATGACCAGTTTTCAAACTGTTTGTACCATTGTCCTATGGTGACAGCAAAGGACTATGCCACTGAAATAAAGTAGGAGTTTTCAGCCTGTAACACTGAAAAAAAGTTACTTCAAGGCCAAGGGTATTTAAGGCTTGTGAATAAAAAGTTATGTGTAAGATGGGCACAGTACTAGATAGCCCTGAGGATGAGGAGTAAATGTAAGGTACTTAAAGTTTATATTGATTTACCTGGGTGTGAATAAGGGAATTAATGCCAGGAGCAACATCCTGCTCCCTGGATGCTGGGGGATGGCAGCCATGGCAGGCCAGCAGGTTGGGAATTCCAGGTTAGGATTGGGATGGCCTCACCCTGACTCTGGAGCTTTGCCTAAGGAGACCACACTCACCTTGGTTGTATGTTGCAGTTGCTCTGTGTATTGGGGACTGAAAAATAACTTTAACATTAAAAAAAATGCAGCTTCTATTTTCACCTTTGAACAGTTGTTATGTAGAAAAGCACCTTACAAGATGAAGTTCTGGCATCAAATACTTCAATATTAGAGTAGATGCTGTAAATGTCAACTGTATGAAAGAGAAAGATGGTTCTCTGAGAATTCAGGACAGCACAAATGCAGAGGAGAGGTTTGAAAGATGGTGGTGGGGGTACTTGGCTTAGGAGAGGCCTAAGCCAGGAGTGGCAAAGGTTGGAAAGAGAGCTGTAAGGGATAGCTTGATAGAGCCACAGGTGGCGTGGATGGGGAGTGAGATTGCTGAACCTGGATTCAGAAATGATCTTAAAAAGTTGGCTATGTTCCTATAGTTTATGCAGGACAGTCCTAAGCATATTTTGCAAAATTTTAAGTGTTGAATGAAATCAAGAAGGTGAGGAGGGCAGACAGTGTGTATTGTTAAGGAAAACAGTAAATGAAGCACAGCAAAAAAGGAGAGCTTATGGATGGAGAATGAGTGATTTTTAGGTTAGTGAACAGAAAGTAATGGTGGGATATCCAGAATAAAGAGTCAGAAAGTGTCGGAGATACAGAGGTAGACAGGGAGAGGTGAGATGAGGAATCAATAAAATAAATCTGCTGTATAGGCTTGAGAAGGGTTAGGTTGCCTTAATAACTAGTGTGGATGAAGGAGAAAATACAAAAAAACATGAGTGCTGCTGATGTGTACTGGGAAAAGAAAGCTGAAGGTTACCAGAGAAAAAACCTAGGGTCTACCAGAATGAGAATAAGAGATATGCTTTGGACAGAAGGAAGGATTTATGTTATGGAGACTGATTAAGGAAAACAAACCTAGTGTGAAGACCTCTTGATATGGCCAAGATGTGATTTGTGAGGCAGAGTTTGTAGAAACTTTCTTAGTCAGGGGAGGGACAATGTTTGCTATGTAGAACAATTAGCCACAAATTAGCTTTTTTGGGACTTTGGCAGTTAGGTATTAAAGCAGGTCCTAGTGTGCCTATGCGTATATGTACATATATATATATATATAAATATATACATTCATGCTGAGGCTGACCCTGAGTCCCGGGGTGGTTCCATGTGAACCCCACTGCCCCAAAGTAACAGGGAGGCAAGGGGGTTGTCCTCTGCATGTGTTTTGTACTGCAGCTATTCTGGCTTATCCAGTGATTTTAGGTTCCTGTAAGAGGCTTATTCCTACAGGCAGTAATATATGCAGCAGATATTTGCAGTGACACAAAACAGCCTTCCCAAAGAGGCTGCATTTTTTCCAGCCAAATATGTTCCCGTGTGAGAATGGCAACAGAGGCCAGCTGAGGATGTGCACAGGCCTGTAGTGTGAATTTCCAGTGCACATATAGATTCTTTTTCTGTGAGGGACAGCTAGATCTTATTGTTGTGTCCAACTGTGTCTCTTGCATGCTGGTCCTGCTCTTTCAGAGGTTTGGTTTCTGGTTTGTGGGTAGCTTATATTTTGTCATTGGTTTTTCAATGCATCTCTTGGGTAATTCTAGGCAGGTGATTCTGCACAGAAAATTCTGTTCATCTCTGGACAGGCCTTCACAGCACTCAACATTTTCCTACATGGATCCTTACTTCCATATTATAGGTCAAAGATGAGCTTTCTCACTTCATGTGACAGCAGTGATAGGATACACTTGGTGTAGATTGTACATGCTGCTCATAAGGTAGCATAGGAGTTCTCCACAATTGTAAATAATTGTCCATTTTTAACTGGGGAATAAAAGCAAAAGTTTTTATTTGATGCTGCTATTAACTACACACTGTAAAGTGAAGCCAGCATTTGGAAACTGTGATTTGTTACTCAAGAAAATGAGTGAGGAAAGAAGTTTCAGTGGGAGACTGAAAGTAAAGAGTGTTAATACTGCACTTAACTGTGACTCATTGTGTGGATCCTGGCATTACAGACAGGTATGTTTGGAGAGAGATTTGCACCTGTATTTCAGAGTAATTTCTTATTTCACCTTGCTTGGAGTAACTGCTGGTTCCTGTTAGGGAAAGAGGCTGCACTACTTGTTTCTGCTACCACTCTACTTGTTTGCCTTGCCTGTCCCTTTGCATAAACTAGTGATGGTGTGGCAGCAGGAAGGAGAAAGATTGGTTCAGCAAGCAGGTCTGATGGAAAGCTGTCCTCCTCAGAATTAAACAGAAGCAGAGTCTTCTGTCATGCAGGGAAACTGAGGCACATAATGATTGCATGGTATCCACATCCCGTGTGAGGGAGGGGCTGGAAATCTACTGCTGCTTTTGGGAGCGAAATGTGGGAGTAGAACCATCCCTTTGGTGGTAGCCTACAGTTACACTGGGTTGATTAAAGTAGGAAGTAAGTCTTTTGACACTTTTGAGGCAACTGAACATATGAGACAGGTCAGTATGAACTCACCCACATTTGGTGGTGACCATACAGTTCTTGGTGTCTGCATTAGGGACTTTGTGGAAAGGAGTTTTATAGAAAAATGTTTGAGGTGGAATTAACTTTTGGTTTGTGTGTTATTGTGTAGAAAAAGAAAAACAAGAAATTTGATAAATTATTTACAAAACCAGCAGTCCAATGGGTGATTAGTTTGCTTTTTTTAAAATGCACTAATGGACTACACCTGTTGCTAAACAGCTGTTATAAAACTGTCCTGGTCTGTGTCAGGGTGAAGCCTTCACCTGGGTAGGACTGGATGAGAAGTGGTGCTCCTTCACTTAGCTTGTATGCCTGCCAGAATCCAGACCTTCAGCTGCTTTTCTCTGTTCCCTTCATAATATCCATTGTCTCACACACAGAGTGTTACAGCTATGAGCTTTAGCAGCACAGATCTTTAGCTGTCACCAGCATCTGGTTTTTAAATCCTTTTCTGTATGCTCATATGTTTGTCGTGTAAGTGACTTATTTTTAAATTACAACTGACTCAATATTTCACATTATTTGGGGGCACAAGCATTATGATTCAGGAAAGGCCTGATACAAGGACCTTGCTCACACTGAGGATTTCTTTCTGATAATCGACAGTTTGTGATGCTCCCTGTAAAGGCAGGGGTAGGGGAATTGCTCCACTTCGAGGCTTTTGAGTTCTATCAAAAGTACTTCTTTGTGGTTACTGCTTAAATCCTGTAAACACTTGTTGCTCAAAAGTGGCCCTCCTTCTGTCTTGAGCCTTTTGATTTTCCCCCTTCTTGTAGGGATACAATAACAATGCTTTTGTTATGTGTGAGGAGGTAATATTTCTCAATAAAACCAGCTGTGTGTGCTCCTTAGATTCCTAACCCTCTCCTTCAAATGCTCAAGACTCATCTAATTGGCCTCATATTACAGCTGTTCCCTTAACCTTTCATTTTTTTTAAGTGGTCCTGGTTATTTTCATACTTTAGCATAGTTCTGCTTCATTTTTTTGATTCAATTTGGTTAGTGAGAAATGCTTGCATTTCTCCTGCTTTGCTGTAAATGCTAACTTCTCTGAAGCAAAAGTATGTCCTTTTCCCTATTTAAGTGTAGGACTTCCTGTCCCTATGCTGAACAACCCTTCTTTCTATCCAAAGCTGGGATCTCCACAGAAAGAGCTGAACATAGGCAGTTTTGGGGTTGCCTATTTTGTCTGGTTTTTTGTGATGGGTTTGTTTCTTCGTGGATTTAGGGGAGGGAAGGGTTGGTTCGTTTTTATTTTTTGCCCAATGTTGATTAAACAAGTGGGTTTCTTTGGTGCTGAAAAGTGTAGTGAAATATAATGAAGCGCATGAATAATATAATGAAGTGAATGAATAATCTGTTATTCTAATGTAAGTTTTAGTGCTGTTTAAATTCTGTATGACTTCTGCTGACATGCTGTACTGTCTGTGAAGAAAATCAAGAGTGTTTGAAGTCCAGAAGACAAGCTGAAAGTGTGATGCTTCCCTATTAAAAATAATTTTATATGTGGAGAGTGAACTAAATATTGCTTTCCTTTCCTTATGATAGCTCTGACTCCTTTTTAAAATAACGTTTTAATTAATTTCAGTTGGAACTTGTGGTATGACTGTTTCATGGACATTCTTAATGGTACTTTGATTCCTTCTTGTACAGTATTATAACTATACTTTTTTTTTTCTGACTCTATATTGCCTGTTTGCCCTTCAGGCTACACAGATTATAAAATGAGATTTCTCTGCGTCTGGCCACTGATCTACAGTCTCTTTTCTGTCCTCTAATCTGCTGTTCTTTAGTACTTTGATTTCTTATGTTCTTGGGTGGCCTTTCTTATCCCTCTCTTTTGGATTTAGTGTTTTCTCTAGTTTTTCTGAGGCTGCTTTCTCAATGTTCATTGTCTGTTTGGCATCAGCATGATCTGTAGCTTCGCTCTTTCTTCCTTTCATCCTTCACAAGATCTCTGCTGCATATGGTGGCCACCTTTCTTTTAAATTGCTTTAGCAAAAGCTCTTTCAAAAACTTAAGCAATCTCCAATCTACCTTCTTGCCCATTCTTATCTTCACTGTTCCCTCCCCACTATGCTCCTAGTTTGAGATCTGTCAACTCTGCATGACTAAATCAGTGTAAATAGGCTTGGCAAACAGTTTTGGGTTCTTATATGTTGTCTCTCCCTGGGTCCTCAGATTTTTTCCCCCTCCCTCTCTCTGCTAGAAAACCTGCTCTTTTCTCTCTCTCGGCACCATCTCTTGAGCACTGTCTCTTTCTCTCCTTTTTCTGTCTTTGTCTGTTGTCTCCAGGGCCTCCACTGTCACATCATACAGTTCTTCCATCATATCTGGCGTTTTTGACCTGATCTTCCTCTCTAGCTTGCCTGCATTTTCTCATTAGTTACAGGCGTCCCCTGATTCTGTCCGACTTTTTTAAAAAGTTATTTCCTACAGCTTTTCTAATTTTTTCTTCCCTGTGACTTTTTAAAATGTCCTCTAACAACTAAAGCAAACTGGTGGCAGTTTTGTGTTACCTTGCTTGCTTTCTTCCTTTTTTTGTTTTGCATATTGGCTTGCTGGAGCCATTCTGAAAATCCTTCAGACCATCCCATTTGTAGTGCTTAATGCCAGTGCCGTCTGGATTTCTACAGCTACTGAGGAAGGCTGAGGTAGTATGTTAGCCTGCCTTTGTGAATTGTGAGTTAACATGTTAAAACTTTCTACTGGCCATTATGATGCAATTTTTAGGTCTTTTAATATGGTTTCTACTTGGGATGCTTCACTAACTGTTTCTGCTGTCAGCGTGGTGCCTTGAGCTTTCAGTTGCACAGCTTTAGCAATCGTCACTTACTGACATTCTCTTTCCTGGGACCAAGTTTCCCAGGAGATTTTCCTCATGTGACACAATCTTCTGTAAACTAGAGCACTGAAATGTCTTAGCAAAATTAGTTTATCAGGCTTTAGTACTGGGTGACCTCACTGTGAAACAGCCTCTAAAATACATTTTATGTGTCCAGGTTGTCTAGGTAATTCCATTAGTATCATTCTCACGGTAACTGAGCAGGTAGATTGTCTTATTATCACAGTGCCTGAATTAAATTCAGGTTAATTTTGTAGATGGTAAACTCTGCTGCTAATATGGGTTCCATGTAATTCTTCACTTCCATAAACTTCTCTCTGTTTTTAATGGGAACTTTTTAAAGAGAAATACAATTATCTTTCTCCTTGTTAACAGCTTCATTTTTTAAGTAATACACAGAAACTAAGTATAAATGTGGGTGATATATTTGGTGTACTGTCATAAAAGTAGGAGAGCTGTTTCTTTTTATTTGTTGAAAAACATCTTTGAGTTAATATTTCACTCTTTTGATGATGCCACCTGTATTGGGACAGTTAAGATTGACAAGACTGGGCACAGTATAAACTCCTGTATAGTGAGACTGAGCAATTAATAGTTTTTCATAACAGAAAAGAAAAGCAGCCAGTATTAGCATTGTTTTATCAAGTTTTCTTTCAAAATACACAGAACTTGTGTTGCCTGGAATCAAGTGGACCACAAAAAACTAAAAATACTATTTTGTATTTTAAATTACGTGAAAGTGTGACCTTGGATGGGGGAGATTGGGATAATTATAACACCTTTGATTTTTTTAAAGTTTTTTTTTAAATTGAGATGTCGACTGTATCAAGGTGAAAGGGCATTTAGGTTCCATTGCCTGTTGTGCCCCAAGGGTGCTTTGTGACTGTGAATTTCTTTGCCTTCTTCCAGTTCCAGTCATGTCAGGTAAACAGTACAAGTCCAGAAACTTAGTTTCTATTTTTTCTGTGAAGATACAAGTTTTACCAATAAGCGCTGTGTTTTCCTTTTGTTGGTTAGGTTGTCTTCATCCTTTCACACAAAGCAGCAAGTTGAAGTGTGCTAAAGTGAAGTGAGCTTTTGTGAATTTTATTTATTCCTTCTAGGTCTTTCACAAAGTTCTTTATTGCTGAAGCTCCCTGATCGAAAGATTTCATGATGTTACCAGGAAGTAGTCACATCCTCTCCACTTGCCCAGAAAACCCCCTGCTCTTAGAAAAAGCTGTAGGAGGCAGATTATTTCCAGTAAAATCTCTGAAGTTTAGCAGTTACGTGTTGTGGAATGCAGGATCTTAGAATGGTAACCTTAATTTACAGGCTTGGCTAATGAGTTTTTGTAACAATATTTGCTTTAAAGGGTAAAAAACCCCAAACACATGAGTTTGGGGAACAAAGATTTTGCTTCAGCAAATCATAAAGACCAGCCTACCTTCCTGACCAGCAAAGTTGTTCAGCACTTCTGGAGCTACATGCTTATGCTGAGGGAGGCAAATTTTTTGAATTCCTCTGGTCAGGCTGGCTGTGCCTTACATTCCTTCTCCCAAGACACCAGAGTGTTCCCAGTGGATGTCCCTGCCCAAAGAAAGGGTTGGTTTGCAGTGCATCTTCTGCTTTCTACACTATGGATATTCTCTTGTGAAGTCTGGCACACTGTATTGGTTTCTTAATTCTTCCAGGGGACATTTCTTGACCCTGTTGAGAAGAGAAAGCTTTTACCTGCTGTGCTGGCAAGTGAGTATGAGGAGAAAATAAGACAATCTCCTTGGTGTTCTTTTGTGAGGGGAGAGTATATTCAACTAATAGCTTGGTCACTAATTGCTTGTGTTAATTTCTCAGAAGTTGCTGTCTACAGCAGGTATACTCATTGCTTTCACAAGTAGAACAGTTTTTTAATACTAAAATAATTCTATTAATTTACCAAAAGAAATAAAAAGAGGAAATAAATGGTTTAGCTGTCTACTGTCACATGCAAAATCCTTGATTTGTTGAAAGAACCAAGTAGAGAGGAAGCATTTTGTTTTAATCTCTCTGAGTTCTGTTAAACAGCAAAGAACCACTACTTTTGTGGTGCAGAAGTCCACAGATCTGGCTCTGTGGTGAGTATCTCCTGTGGAGATCTTGCTCAAGGTTGGAAAAGTTCATACACTGAATCAGTAGGACCCAATTATTAGCTCTTTTTCCTCCACCATCCCAATGTATGTGTGTGTGCATGTGCTCACCACAGCAGCCACAGTCACCAGTTGTACACATGCTCCTGGCTGAGACAAGTGCCAAAGCTTTTTAATTTAGAGAGCTCTGTTACTTGTGGGGATTATGAAAATATCATCAGCTTTCACTGTAATGTAGAACATGCAGCTGCTACTGCATTTTCAAATAAGGTATTTTCAGCAGTAACTTTTGCTTTAGCAAGTATTCAAACATTTGTGAAACCCCCCAAATAAATAAACTCCTTCTCCTCAGGGTAAACACATAGGTTATAGGCATAGCGGTAGCCTCATTCCTTTTCCATTTCACCTAATCATTTAACAGTACAGTCTCAAGTATTTCTTTAAATTGATTTCTGGGCCATGCTGGATACCTTTTTGGAGGGACTCTGCAAGGAAGACGCATATGAGCTTTGTGAAGTACTCTTCTAGCAGCCAGCACTTTCCTGATCTTCCCCTTGTTTGTAAATCTGACAGCAGGACCTTGTTCCTATGTGTACAATGTTGGCTGATCTGGAATTTTGTAATATTTGTTGGAGCTCAACTGTCTTTTTAGAGTTTTGAATGCTTTCTGGATGGTGTTTGGTTTTTTATTTTGCTTTGTTTTGGGAAGGGTGTGTGTGTGTGTGGTTATTCCATGAAAACAGTTTAGAAACCACTATGCAACTTGGTGGCAAGCAACACTGGTTTTTTCTTTAACAGCTCTCAGAAAAACTGCCTGTAGTTCAGCAATGTTACTGTTACCAAAATCTATGTGGTGTGAGGCATAGGATGGTGCCTCAAACAGTGCTTGTGCTATTAAGTTTATGATTCAAAAGACCACAGATGAGAGTGCTTTGTGATTATGGACTATGATTTGGGGCATTTGGCTTCTTTCTGTTGCATTGCCTCAAATGAGAGAGTAAACCTATCTTTCTCAAGCTTTTAACAAGCACTTGCAGTAGTTTTGAGTATGAACAAGACTTAGGTATGAACAGCTTTAAGGCAGTCTTCTGTGCTTCTGTCTACATAACCCTGATTTTTTGGGCATTGTCTTGCTTTAGCTTTGGGATTTTTTTATTTGCTGGCTGATGGGAAATATGTCAATCCTCCTTTGAGAATGGCAGGAAAGATATTTTGAGATATTATTGGAACTAAAGTGATTTAGCAGACACCCTAATTGCAAAATACTTAAATTTGACATTGCCCTTCCCTAAGCATTATAACCATTCTGTGATCCAGTCTAGGTGTATGTGCCTCATTAAATGACTTCTGAGCAATATGGAGGTGAGAGTGATGTGTAGGTCATTGCTGAAATGTGTCACAGCCCATTATGCGTGTAGTGCCAGCTCATCTTGAGCTCTTCCTTGTATTGATAATTACAGTGTTTGCTGAAGAATTTTGTAGGTTTGCTGCTTTGGATGTTCTTGATTATTATTCAAAGGCTCTATAAATAAATACAGAAATGCACAATTGATTTCAAGTTTCTGTGCCCTGTTTGTGGTGCTGTATTTAAAGCAAGGCAGCAGGACTGGGAGCCTCTGCTCTGACTACCTTGGTCAGTGTCTGTACTTCAGGGCTATAGTGCAGTGGTGGTTTGGCTGTCCAGGGCAAGGTTTGGTTGCTGCTTCAGAGGAAGGTGGTTTTCACGTGTCTGAACTGAGCTTCATCTTTGAAATCACTCATCACCTAAGGAAAGTTTGAGGAATCATGCTGCACTGTAGTGTGGTGACAACCAAGGAGACTCCTTGAGATATTTTATTAAGTAATGTAGCAGTTAGCATGCTCTCTTTTTTTGTGGAGGGGAATGTGGGTGTGGAAGAGCCTAAGCACCGTTTCCATGGGCCTTGTTCTTCCCGAGTTACCTTACTCACCCTTATGAGCAGTGAATGGCTGCTAGTGAGAATCAGAGTTCAGGCTGCAGTCCTGTGTGGCGAATGCAGAGACCTCTGCCCAGTACTCTCAAAGTTCAGCTTTGCTCTTTATCACATCCCAAGTAACTGAACTTAGAGCTGTGTTTCATATTTAAGATTATCTATTGGCATTCTGCAGCTCACTAACTAAAGTTATAGACAATACAACATTAGCACCCAAACTGAAGTGTGATGTTGCTGATGGAAAGATCAAGAGAGAGCATTTGAAATTAAACACAAGTTATTTTTATTGTATGAAACTAGTTTTAATTGTGTTGTTTTCTTAGTTTCTTTAACTTTTATCAATGTTTTTTCAATAAAATTGCAGAGGTGAGTTAGTTCAGGTCTACAATGTCTCTTAAGTTGGTTAGACAGAAAGTAGATATAAACATGTCCTGTTTATTTTTTTATGCATTAATAGAGGCTATATAGTATTATTTTGAGGCTTATCTTTTTCAAGTTTTACAAAAGGACTTGAAGTTGTATTAATTTTAAAGTACATGCTATGGGAGATGAACTTTTCAACTTAGAGGAAGATAGTTTTTGCTGTAATTCCTTTGATAATCCTTAATAATGGAGTAACTTTTAAAAGGCTTCTACTAAATGAACAAACTTCCTTAAAGTTCCAAAACATTTCTTCAGAAGAACATTTACTAACTATTACATAAACTCTAAAATTTTTATTCTTTATGCGCAGTGTCTGCTTTGAGCTTGACTTAGTTTTTGATCTTTTACCTTTCTTCATCCTCTTTGCTTAAGATTTTACACTGTGGTTTTTATCTGTACTTCTGGTATTCTATGATCTCTGATTGTTTTATGTTTTCAGGACTCTAGAAGTTTTAGAATATTTCTTAAAGATCAGCTTTATTCTCACTGCTATATGTCCATATGCTTTTTTCTTAGTTTTAAAGAATTATGTGTTTCAAGGTAGAACTTTCTTTGCAGAATTTTCTTTTTGCTAATTAGTAAGAAGAAATTTGTGAAGTATTTCTGTCCTCAACATTTCAGATCATGGCCATGTGACAAGTGGGTAAAGAACAGTCTGGATTTAAAAAACAACAAACAAAACCAAACCCAAATAATATCATCCTTTATAAATATAGCCTTCTGAAATGAAAACTGATTTTCTGAGAAGAACCTTGAACAATTTAAAAAAATATATTTTTCATTTATATTTCAGGAAAAAAACAAATTAACATTTAACTTGACTCTATGATCTTGAACTGAGCAGGTAGAGGTCACATGAGTTTTGGAGGGGATAGATGTGGTACCAGGTTTGAGATGTCATGATTTTGACTCCGAAGATGTTACTTTTCCTTGTGCTGTCTGAACCTCCTTTAGGCTATAACTGAGGGCACTGGCTGTTGGAACTCTGGACATCTCTTTGTACAGGAGGACTCTTGTGTGGCAGGAATGGCAAGAGAGGCTGCTGGGCTAAGGTGGCTTCAGTCACTTTATGCTTTAACAGAATGGAATAATGCAGCTGTGTGAGCCCATATACAGCCTGTCCTTCATCCATGACAGAAGCAGCTGAGCTTAAGCTATAAAGTAAATGACCTTGATATTTGGTGCCTAATTGGTGTGTGAAGTAGGCAAGGCAGGTTTTATAGAGCTGGCTTGCTCAAGTGATGGCTAAAAAGCTGTGGGATTTACCTAGTAGTAAGAATGCCTAGAAATGCAGAAGTAATTATTTATATTTCTCCTATACTAGTGAAGCAGCAGGCTGATTGTCTCTATTAAAGGTTTTCATTTAATACTAGCCAAACCTGAAAGTTTGACATCTTTCCTTTTACAGAAGAATGTAAGTTTATTAATATTTGGAAGCTACACTAAGTGCTGCTGAATATTGCTTCTGTTTGTTTTCTAGAAATCAGAAGTTCCTCCTGGGAAATAGTTCCAGGAAATGTCAAGTACCAGGTTTCTGTTCAAACAACTGCTCTGTAGTGTTCAAAGTGGTGTAGGTAATATGGTCAAGACCAATCATTTGTTCTTTGGTTTATGTGTGCAAGAGCTTTCTGTAGCTCCCTGGGCAATCTGCATGTGTTCTTTATTCTTCAGAAACCAAATTTGCACCAATGTTGTAGCTTCATACCCAGATAATTCTCCTCAAAACAGGAAGCCATTACTTTGCATTCCTCACCTGAGGAACGTAACAGGCTATTACCATTGGATTTTCTGCTGAAAATCTTCTCAGGTTTTGTTTCAGGCTGTGGCTGACATGGCCAGTGCTGAGCTTTCTGCTGACAGGTGCCAACGTGTGCTCAGATATTGACTTCCTAGCCAGAGGGAGGTGCTGGACCTCCAAGTTAAAGCACTATTTATACACTCATGGTTACACTTTAAATTGAACCTGGAAATAGTCACCAGTACAACCTGAGGTATGGTACAAATGCTTTCTGTATGCAGCATTAAGACTGAAATTAATATCTGTCATAAAGGAGGTGATTTGAGGAATTCCTGTTGAATTCCTGTTACTTTTCCTTTTTCCTTTTTTAGTATAACTTAAGTTAATGGGTTTCAAATAGAGAAAATACAGGGCTTGAAGGAGGCTTTTTGGTTTGCTTTTATTTACTTATTTTACTCGTAAAATGAATCTAGTCCACCACCCAGTTGACTCTTCTTGGGTCTAGGTGGCACTGAGCATCAGTCAGCTTCAATCTTAGAAGATGACACTGAGCCCAACAGAAATTATTCTATGTACAAAGAGAAATTTTGTCTCTGCACAGATTCTATAATGTCATAGAGGAGTGCCCATTACATACTTTCTGAAACTACAATGTCATTCAAGTGTTTCAGAAGACACTGACACAGAGCAGTTCACTTTGACAGGACATCTAAATCCTGAAAATGGATGCTCACTGGTGCTTCCTGCAAAAATAAATTAGAAATAGAGATAGCACTGTTCTCTCTGAATGTCTTAGAAGCCTGTCAGGTGCTGTCCAGAACTAGGTGAAAGTGCTATTTATTTTTCTCTTGTTTCAAGTGTATAAAATATTTAATCCTAAAGCCTTGCTGAGATATATAATTATTTTAACTAGTCTATGAAATACAAGTGCAAATCTTAGCAAACTCTCTCCAGCCCTTCCAGCTCACCTACACTGACCAGTCTGGCATTGCTCCAAGAGCAGGTACAATTCATAAACTTTAAGAAACATTAAACACATTGATCACGTTAACCAAGAGAATAAAAGTTGCTGCCTTCTACCATTAGGTTCAGAAAGGCAATCAATAGGGTTCTTTGGGACTATCATTTTGTAGTAGTGGAGAAATTTAATTTCAGACCTAATTTTATAACCTCCGCACAACTGTCCTACAATTTTCCATATGCTTTATTTGAACGCCACCCATCAGACGCTGCCCAAGGCAAGGATGTCTGTCCTTTGCCTTTGACTTTTTCCTTCCCTTCCTCTGCTCAATATACTTGCAGTAGCTGTTACTCAGGGTACACCCAAGCATAGCGTGGAACAGCATTCCTACCACAGCTGCAGCCTTCATGAAAACACAGCTGAAGCTACTTGATTAAAAACCTCCTTGCCCCCAAGGAGCTCTGCTGATCAGACCTATGTTTTCGTTAAGGGAAGTTCTGCCTTGGTGTCAGATGTGAGGACTTGTGGCTGGGATCCCAAACTCACATTGTTCCAACAGAGGGACCAGGGCCTGAGTCTGTTGGTTACTCTTGTGTTGTTACATGAAGGATGGGATAAGGAAGAGTGGCTACAGCTAATGGCAACAACGCTTTCACCTGGTTTCAGCATTCATTAAAGACATAAGAACATACATATGAGTTACAAGTTCAGCCCAAAGGTCCTGCCTCTTCCAGGAGTTAGTGTGCAGCAGTAGATGCTTTGGGGAGACATTATGGTGGTGTGTCTGCCCTTGTTTTTTGCCTTCCCACAGTTTGCATTTCACAGATTGTGGTATATTATGCCAAACTAATATTTTAAAGCCTACTGAATTTTAACTAGTTTTGTTGTATACGTCACCAAAGAAAAGAGGACACCAGAGGGTACCATTTCCAGCGCTGCAGTTTTACAGGTCAGTGATTCCTTCTGGAGAGACTGAAGTGTCTTGGTGTACAATTCTTGCTCAGTTTAACCAGGTTAACAGTACTATATTTGCAGTCTCTTTTAGATGACTTCATGATCCTCTGTAATGGCATCTCTTTTTTTTAATGTATTTCAGCACACTGGTAAATGTTGATGATTGTCCTTGAAAAGCTGTTGTAACTACTTGCACCATTCTGCTGTGTGCATAGGGATTGCAAATCAGCTTGAGGTTAAGATATGGTTTTCATTTCTTTTATATCCTCTAGGTTTGGTGAAGGTGTTTTTGGAGTAAGTAATTTAGAAACTAAGCTGGTCACTGTCTGGCTGTATCTGTGTTACTTTAAGTGGGAAGCCAGTCTCTGTCTCTCTTTTTTGTATGCATTGCTGTTCAACACCTGAAGCCCTGAGCAGCACTTTTGCCCTGTATGCTAACCTGATGCAAAGAAAACACAGTTGTAAATTTACAGGGCACCTGTGATTCTGTTATACCTCTGAGGACAGGTTTTAAAGGCCTAAATATCTGTCTGTGAATTAAGAGTATAGGACATGGGCTGTGTTTCTAGATCCAACTGGGATGATTTTGAGTTTATTGTCTGTAGCAACAAAAACCATGGAAAGCTGTAGGTGAAGCCAGAATGAACAAGAACCTGTTGGAAGCAATCTAGAGAATCAATATCACTGGTGACAGTTTTGTCAACTGTAGGGTGCCTGTATATGTATCCTGCTTTAATAATCAATCTATTGACTGCCACTTTAGTCTTGTTCTGTATTCAAGGCACCATGCTTGGGCCTAAGATATAATTAGTGTCTGGGATTTGATGAATATGGGGGAAATATATTGATTAGGATTTTCCCTTCCTTTCATAAGAAGGGCAAAGGAAGCATTTTTTCCACTGTGTTGAACACTTGCTCTGAAATTTGTTTAACTTCTTGTTAGATAAAATATGTACTCTTTGATCCTAACACAATGATTCCTGACTGTCTCAAGACTACCAAATAAAAACATACTTATTAAAAAAAAGATAAATAGACAAATCTGTCTCTAATTATACTTCATGATTTTCTTCTTTCAGTTCTAGATGCATACACTTTGAAATTTCTGCACTGTTCAGAATTGCCCTAGATGAAACTGTGTTACTTGAGTGACTCATAACATGGAGAAAACCTGCAGATTTTCTCTGCTGGTGGGAGAATAGGGGGAAGGAATAAAAAATGGCATGGAAACTGACTTAATGGAAGTTTTTTCTTTATTTTTTTTCTTTTATTCCTTGTAACCAAGTTTTTAAAAAAAATCCAATGAGATTTAAAATAGGTTTATTTCTTTTATGATTTCTTTATGAAGTAAAGAATTCCTGTAAGAATTGTCACAGATGATCCTTTTGCTTTTGTATTAGAATTTGAGGGGGTGTGGAGCAGAGTGTGAAAGCTGGAAAATTAAAGAATTGGTGTCAGCATGAGCATAACAAAAACGAAGACTGAATATACCAAAGGGAATAAGAGATTCAAAAATCTGAATTTTGTGGATTTCTTTGACTTGTATCTGTGCATAAAATATCTAAGCATATCTTTGGGTAATATTGGAGACAGAGGTATTTGTTAAAGTCTCAAATTTGAAAGTGTATCACCTGTAAATCAAGCAGGAAAAGCAGGGAAGAATAGCCTTAACATACTTTATAAGTTTTCAGTTATGAATCAAATAGAGAGAAAAACTTAAAACCTGTCAGGCCTTCTTTATAGACATCCTAGAGCACTGAAAATGTCTCTGTGGACATCTTCCAGAATTCATTCAATAATCTTGTATAAATTTCCATGTTTCTCAGGTGATCTTATATCTTATTCTAAATGAGAAATATTCAGACCTCATATTCTTGTAGAGTCTGTATGGACTTTATATTAGTTTGAATGTGAAGAACTCAAAGTAAAAGTTACAAATGGAAAGAAAGTGATATAAAACTCGTTGACAAGTTTTTGTAAGTACCATGGCAGTTCAATTATAGGTCACAGTCTTTAGCCCTTCTTTTTTTCTTCCCTCTCATGTTTTTGGCAATTCCTCAATTGTCTGTTATTGTCCTAGATCTTTCATGCCTTTTCTTTATAACTTTTGACTCAGCTCTTCTTGCTGAAGGCAGAGTTAACTCATACTCTAAATTGTTCTAAATGGATTTTTGAAAACTTTAAGATTTTTGAGATAGTAAGAATATTTCCTCTGACTTTTCCAGAGATACTATTAGATCTCTGAGGTGCTTCCCCAAGTACCACATGCTTAAGCAAAGGAAGCTCTTCAAAAATGGCTTTTTTAATGAAAGAAGTTGGTAAGTACAGTATATGTATGCCCCTTAATTTTTTTATTACCTGGTTATAAATCTGGACTGAATGGTGAATGAAGCACTTCAGAAGTTTGTATGGCTCAATAAATTAAAATCAAAATTTCTTCCAAGGCATGGTAAATGCAGCGATGGACATCAGTTTTGTGTTTGAACAGAGTTTACATCTGTTAGTAAATTTAAATAATGAGTTAAATGGTTTTTAAATGATAGAGTGTGAGGGCATATCCTTTACATAATTACTTTGAATGCTTTTTTATGGCTCCAGGTTTTATGTTGGTAATCACATTACTACCTGACAGTCTGCATGCTGAATCCTGCCTCTTTGATGGCTTTCACCTTGTTGAAGGGGGTATTCATTTGATCTCTCTTTAATTGGCAAAGATAACTTCAGTAAAGAACAGTCCTCTAGTAATTCTGAAGTAGTTTGAATGATGTGCTAACATTCTATAAGCAATGGATGTTTTCTTGAAACAACTTACTGAGTTTCAGGGGTTTTGCAAAGAAGGAATTTTAATAAAATGCTAAGCAATAATTGGGCTAGTTTTCACAATATATAATTTTTAGACTTAATGATAGTTCCATAAGGAAGGGGGATGGATTGTCATTTCCTGAAATGAAAATACAGTAATTAATAAAAGGATGCTAGATGGGCAAAACTATCTTTTTCCTTTGTACTCATTAAAATCCTTATGTAATAAGTAAATATATGAATGCTGCTTTTGTTGTATTGATGAAAATGATCCAGTTCAGTCTTTGAAAACGTTATGGGGCGTTATAGGGCCTTGGAAAATTCTGCAGCTAGCCTGGATCACTATGTCTGCAGATTGTCTTATCCCAAGGAACCTTAGACCCCTTGGCTTCTGTAAATCTGGTTTTGTTTTCCTGTGGTCACTGAGCAAGCCCCATGCCCAGACACACAGCTTGCTCTTCCCCTCTCCTGGCTGCAGGATATGGTAATTGGGCTCCAGGGAGCTGTGCTGGGAGAGGCACTGAGCATCCTCCTGGCCTTGCTGTGTTTTTCCCTTAGCAGTGGGCAGGCAGTGCTGCTTTTCATAGCTGAGTGACAGTCCTGTTAGAAGGTCTAAAGGAGCTACAAAAGCTCTTCCAGCTATTAGCTCTGAAGAGCAGTTCAGATAATGGGCATTATACACCATTTCCAGCTTTGCTTTTTTCCTCCCTAATCCAAGAGAGAGCACATTTTAAGAATCAGAGAAATCTTTCATTTGTTAGGAAGGCTGCCACAGGAAGGTTGAAGTAGTGAGATGGGCTCTCACAGGTGACCTCTGGCAAGCTGAGCTGGTTGGTGTCTCGCCCTTCTGTTGGTGGCTTGTCCCTCTGGAGCAGGGTGCCAGGTCAGCACGTGTGCCCATGCCTCTGGCACCTCACTCACAGCTTGGTGCATTACTGGATCAGCACAGTCCCTGAGTCATGACTGAGCCCGTGACATATGGCAGCACTACCTTTCATGCTCCTGGAAGAGATCTGAGCTTTCCAGAAATGTGTATATTTATCTCTTTAGGAAGATCTGTGCTTTTAACATCTATCTCAGCTATTGCAAAAGGTTTCTTCAGGTACATTACTTATATAAAGTGATTGTGACTGTAAATTATTATCTCTGTACAATTAAATGTGGTGTGTTTTGTGCTGTACAGAGTGTGGTTTTTCTGTTATACTGGCTCTTTGTCCCATGCTTGCTGGGCTGATGTGTATGTTTACAATTATATACATCAGTCTGTCACCAGAAGCGTATTTAAGATGATGGGGGGAACTTGACTGACTGTCCTCTAATCAACCCTGCTCAGTAATCTAAATATTTTCCATTAAGGTGAGCTGATTCTGGGCAAATTTGCTCTACTTTTCTTCCTTCCAAGTAGCCCTGCTGTTAGGTTTGGAAAGTCCTATACTGTAAAGTTGGCACCCTGGAAAAATAAAGACAAAAACCACAAGAAGAAGTTCAAAAGAAATACAGACTAAGAATGAAGTTTTCAAGCTACGTTCCAAGGCAAGGACTTTTCATCTTTATACCTTTGAATTGTGAATCAAGGCAGTAAAAGTTACTACTAGGTTAAAGTTTAAATGGCATAGAAAAGGTAGAAAAAAGATTAAACATATTCTGTCTGGACAGTGGAACAAAGACTTTGAATCCTTATCTATGCACCTGTCTATTGAGTATCTAAGTTCCAGGAGTCCCACAGAGGACATGCAATGAGCACTCTTATTGTTCGTATTAAGAACTGAAGTAATTGAAAGGAAAAGTAAGGTAAGGAGAATCAGAAATCAGATGTGACTGCCTGTATGGTTAAAAAATAATTTAAAGGGAAAGTGACTATCAAGCAGTTCATATTATGGAAATCTGACCATTGAAGATAGAATAAAAAAAATCTATTATTCTTTGAAAGAGTTTTTCCTCTCTAAGTGAGACTTAAATATCATTTGAAAACCAGTAATTTTCACAAAGTGCCTTACTGGCCACTTGTAAAGGAGCAATTCAAATGCATGTTTTTTTTATTCTTTGAATTTGTCTGATGGCTGGGTCTGAGCCATGGAGATTTTTTATTTTGTTTTTATTTTTTTTCCCTGTAGAGATATCTATTTTGTGTCTTTTTTAAAGTTTGGCAATTATGCTGGTATAAGTAAGCATATTAAAATGACACACTCTATTTGCTTTGGCTTCTTGTTGATATAGACACCTAATTCAAATTTGATGTACCACCACTAAGAGGGTGGTACCGCTAAGAGGGTAGTAATCCTAATAATAATTTTAATGTTTTATAATTCTGTGTTATTGCATCGTGTTATCTGCCCAAATCTTGGGTTTGGGGGTTTTTGAGCATTCCTTTCAGTTCATTCAATTGGTAACTGCTCTATATAATATGGAAGATGGTTTACCAGCTTATAGATGTTAACTATATAAAAATTTATTAATTACATAGAACGAAATCAGGTTTGTTTTAAATTGTATTTCACGCAGGATTTACAGATTATCAATTAGCACTATTTCTGTTTCATTATGTTGTTGGCTATATGGGGGGAGGAGGAGGATACTGGATAGTTACTGTATGGTGAAAAAGAGAACTTACCAAAGAGAATGGAAAGTGCTTTTTAAAAAGAGATTTTAATGTGTAGCTTTTATTTAATACAGATATGTTGTGCTCTGCAGAAGTTCAGCAACATTCAAAATTGACTATTGCTGTGGTGCTAACTATGATTTATGATATATTCAGGAATATATTGTGTCTAGGATTGATATGAAATATTGCAGGCTCTGTCATTATCAGATGGTATGATTTTATTTAAGTATCTCCAATGCACAAGGCAAGTTTCTGTTTAGCTTTCATATATCTATAACAAAGGTATTTCCTTTTTAACTTGAGATGCACTCTCAAGCTGAATTCTGGCTTTACCATCCATATTTCTGTCTGAGGTTATCAGTCTGATAGCCCAGTTACCTCAACTTAAACTAAAACCTTGTCATGTGTTTAGGATTTTGGGCAGGAATCACTACTGATGAGCTGATTGTGTACAGAAATGTTGTATGCTGCAGCTGTGTGGATTTGCTGCCCATACTAGGACCACCAGGACAAAAATGTAACTGAGCGTATCTGCCTTTTCCTGGGATGTATTGTCTGGAAATCTAGGCTGAATTTAGAATACAAAATGACTTTGCTTTTCCATGTGAAAAAACACACATGTGAAAATCCCTGATACATGGAAGCTGTTTTGTTTGGGGTTGTGGTGCTTTGCAGGGAGCTGAGGAAGCTCTGGGGGCCCCAGGGTGGTAACACCAAGAGAACATGGAGGGGCTGTTAATGGTCTGAAAACTTTAATAGTGAGAAGAGGATTAGAAGAAACTGATGCAAAGAGCTGTGGGCTATCTGTCAGATGCACAGGATGAAGATTACAGTTACATGATCTTTGTGAGGTTTTCATCTTAAAAATTCTTTTAATTATATTGATCCACTGAAGTAATTTGATGCTACTATGGTGCTTTGCATCATGTTACTGAAGTGATTTTTATGTCATTCTGAATACCCTAAAATGTGCACTACATCCATGTAAATATTTTTAAGTGGAGAAGAGCTTCAGAATTCAGAATTTTGAAGTATTTAACCTTTTTGAAGTTAAATATGCATTTGTAATCATAATATTAAACTTTTTTAGTTCTCCAGCCAAGGAGCACATGTATCATGATTACAGAGAAATAAAATAAAAAGTTATTTTTCATAGATGTTTCTACATAAGCCATTTGCAGGTGACAGAAAAGTGAGTTTCCACTAAAAACAAGCTTAAGAATTAATAATGTTATTTGAATGTTATTGATGTGAGCAAATTACTTAATTTGTTCTGTATAAGTTTCTATTTTTGTTTAAAAAGGGGGTTTTTTTCTGATTGAAGAATCTTATATAAAATATCTTTTTGTCTCAAGTTTTCAGTACAGGCCCATTTATACTATAAACACAATGCAGCTGACTTGACAAAATTTCATTTAATACATACACAATGTGTATAAACTAGAGATGGACAAGTCTGAATAGATGTTTTACCCAGCCAGTTGAAGGGTTTTTTTTCTGTAGCATATCTTACATGCTGTTCTCCTGTAATCTTGCCAGATTTTAGAAGATGAGCAGTTATCTGGGATGTCCCTTAGGCAAGATATCCTGTGCAAAGAATTTATATGATGCTGAAGACAAAATTAAGAGTAGTCTCCTTATAAACAGTGCTAAGAACAGTGTTAGGAGTCAGTGGGTAGCTGGAGTGCTGACTTTGGGTGATATATGAAAGCAAACTCTTTAACATTTGTGATAACTATATATTTGAGGCTGCTTCATGTACAGAAGGGGTGTTACACCTCCTCACAGGCCTGGCTTGTTAGTCAGCTTGGGAAATTACATTCTTATCAAAATTCCACATGAAATTCAGTTGGGATAAAATATTAATCTCTCCTTGTCCTAAACAGCTCATGTTACTATAAAGCTGCTGTGTTTCAGATCCAAAAGGCTTGCATTGCATTAAGTTATTAGATTATTCTTTTGTGTGCTATTCAGTATTTTTGAATGAAAAGTATTTGCTTGTTTCTCCTTCCTTGCCTTAATTAGTCAGAAATTATGAACTTCAGAGTATTTTCAAACTTGAGACTTCACACTGGGTTACAGAGGAATGGGTATGTATTTTAGAGATGGACGCATTTGCCATAATTAGAGAGATAAGAGGGGGTTATGCCCATTGGTGCAATATAATATGTCACATTGTGCTTTAAGAAAGGTTGTGTATGCCTTGTCTTTTTAGCCTGAATTTCTTTCATAAAGTAAATTGGAGCTAGCAGATGAGGTTGTTGTCCTCTGGTGACTTTGATATGTCTCCTGAGCAGAGGAGTTTTGCCCTATGTACCATAATGAACATAGTGTAATTAACCATTGGAACATCTTGCCCCAGTAGGTTCTCTGTCACTTGAAGTCTTGATTTAAACACTGTAATTTTCTTGAGAGACATGTTCTAATGCATCTAAGATCGAGAGAGCTCAGGAGAGGTGTTACTGGGTGGAAGTCTACATCCTATTTAACCTGAGACCTCAGAATAAACAGTCCAGATGCCCTTTTTTTAGGTTTAGAAACCACATGAACACGTTTATGGCTATATCAAGATAACATCCCATGGGCTAATCTGTTTCACTCAGATAACGTGTCACTGAAATGTTTTTTTCTTAGCAAGTGTTCCAAAACAAGGTGCTGGGTTCTTCACAGATTAATGATCAGAGGCTTTCATTAGGCTTTATCTCATCAGTTGTCTTCCTGGACTTCTGTTTCCAGTGGACTCCTTGCTTTCTCCTTTAAAAGCATCTCTGCCTCTTCTTTCACAAAGATGACCTTTCTGCAGGCAAAAAAAAAAAAAAAATCAAAAGATCCCAACAAAACAAACCTTACTTCCTTCTGTCTAGCACAGCTTAGACTTGGTAAAAGATGTTCTATTATTTATTAGTCTCGCCAGCTTGGTAAGATTTGCATTTTTATGACTTAGCAAGCTATTTTAGGATCAGCTTGATACATGGGTAGATTTGTCATCTTTCTAAATCTTCTTGTACGTGAGCAAAGTACTCTGGGGTGACATACTCTGTGTGTCTGCATTATTAAAACAGAGCAGGTACCAGTGATGGTCTCTTCTAAAGGTACCAGGTTGGGCTCAGTTGGTGGCACAGCTGTGGTCTTGTTCCCAGAATAGGAGGCTGTAGGTAAAACTTTCAGTTCACCAGAAGAAATTCATCACCAAAAATGGCCCGTTTGTATCACTAATGTCATATCTATGTAAAAAACCCACCCCATAATACATAATTAGAATTTGCTACTTTGCAAAATAACCGATGAGAGGAGCTTACCTGAATGGATTTATTTAGGTTAAATTGTACCATGGGAGTGGTTGGAAATTATGAGTTATTTGAAAGCAAAGAAAATTTATATTATAGGGAAGCAGGATTTGCAATGAATTAATCAGTTGCATATGTAAAATAGATGTTTGTAATTTGTGTGAGGGGAACTTAGCGTAAAATAAGATTGTGGGGTTTTGTTGTGGACTTTTAGCATCTGTTTTAGGGATTGTACACAAAATTTGAGATTACTGGTATTTTCCTTTTGTGATGCAAGTGCAGAATACTGTGCTCTGCTCTATTATTGTGCTTAAATTGGAACTGATGCCACCATGGAAGCACTGTGACTCTTTTTTGCATTCAGTGCCTGTGCAGTTCTGAAGCAGCCTGCAGGCGCTCTATTGTAGTTTGCCTCGCACAACACTTGGGGCCCAATTTTGAATGGCTTATGCATTAAAGAGACATTTGCCTTATTTTTCTAAATGTTTAGTATTGTTCTATGAGGAAATTTGTAAATTTTGTTTGGTTTAGGACTACTTTTAAAGAAAACACTTTCAACCTGGTAGGTGATACCTACGTTTTGCGCTTGTGTCCGATCAGATCATGTAGTGTATGTGTGTCTCTGTGTAGTTCACAAAATAAATTATATAATATATAGGCATGTCTAGCTGTTGTTTTCTGGAATTTGGCTAAGGCTCACAACTTCAAAGGTGAGGCTGGGCTCCCTTTTTGTGTTCAGAGAGGGTGACTAAACTGTTGTGGCCAGCATTGCACTGTAAGACTTGTGAGGCTCGTCCTTTGTTTTAATCTTTAAGTGCCTCAGGAGTCATCCATAAAGGATATCCCAGTGGGGGAGTTGAGGTCTTGTGGACAGTTGGTGGAGGGGGCAGAGTAAAAATTCTGGAAAAATCTGCAGATCTGCTTTCAGGATTTCCACTTTTGTTCCCTTTGGCTAAAATAAGTCTTTGAAAATGGTGCTGTGGAAGTGGGTAAATGAAAGAGAACTACATGGGGCTAAGGAATGGTGATGTTCTTTTGGGAGTTCAAGGCATTTATACAGTTTGAGAAAGAGAGTGGGGAGCTCAGCATTTGATAAAATCTACTGGAGCCCTCTAATTTGTTGGAAATAAAAAAAAAGGAAAATGGAAAAAAATTTAGGTTATTCCCTTGTTTAATTTGCTAGACTGGTACTAATTCTGCAGTTCACTTACTGTACTAGTTAATTTCAATATCCACTCTGCATTCTTGATTTCAACAGGGGAGAAGGTGGATGCTGAGGGCAAAAGGGTACAGGATTGGTGGGGGTTTGAGTGGATCTTTGCAGCAAATTGTGCATAGCCTTTTCACAGCTGTACCTGAATACAACTCATGTAATTTTTAAAAATTATTTTATGAGGTTTTTAATTGTGGAATTGTTTTTCTACCTAAGTGAAGTTTCTCAAAAACCATTTTTCTGACAGATTTTATTAAACTAGATGGAAATCCTCAATCAGAAAAGATGAACTTGCAAGTAATAACACAAATAATATAGAAAGTATTTTCTAACAGCTTCTAATTTCAGAGTTACTTCATGCTGCAAGGTTACTTAAATTTCCAACAGGGCAGAATGCAGGTGCTCTAGAGATATTGTCAGCCTGTAGCCGCCATTTGTCATTCATGCCTTGCTTCCTTTGCAAGATGAAATGCATTTTTGCTTACAAGTGTTTCCCTTACTCCATTATCAGCTTTTTAAGTATGAATCACAGCCCAACTGCCATTTCTGATATTGATTTATTTTTAAAGGCACTGATTAAGCTTCCTAAAACAGTTATATGAATCACAATTCCTCTTAAAATATCAACAGAAATTTGCGCTTCCAAAAGTTGGTCAGGATGCGGCCCCTAAAATTGCCCTGTGTATGTTTCCATACAAGCAAACAGTGTACAGAGGAGTGTTTCAATATTTTGAACAGTCTTTTGAGTAAAAACTAGTTCAGTTAAGTACCTTAGCTCTCTTCTGTGGGAACGATTGTCTTACACAATAGAATTCCCTCTTACAGTTGTCTCTTTTCAGAGAGATTCATTTAATATTTGTCCATGGTATCACCAACTGCAGTGCTCATTGAATGGTCAAGAAGGAAAATTGCCTGTTCTAAGCAAATTCCAATCTAAGGATGGACAGCTAGACAGATAATATAAATGAGAATGTATAACAAATGCAGAAGAAGAAAGGGTTTGCTGGTGAAGAGAGATACTTCAGCATGATGAAGTCAAATTTTAATCACTCCAAGGAGTAACAACAGGTTGCATTATGACAGGTCTGTTATTTAATGCTGGTGGGGTTTCTTTTTTTTTTTTTTTCCTGTTAGGTGACTGCCATAAAATGTATTTATATGTTTGTGCATAAGAAACTGCATCCTTTCCATATAAAATGTTGGTTGTCCTTTCGTATTGAAAGAAACTGGGTTTATTTCAAAACTCTAAATCTCACTCTGGTCTAAACCTGCCCAAATGGCATTTATACTGGTGACTTGCTTGACAAGGGTTCTTTGTGAAGGTGCAAATGTGCTGCAGTCTCCCTGCTGTACAGTTAAACTTTCTGTGCATAAATCATTTTAGTAGATTGGGCCAGCAGAGGATTGCTTGTAGTGCATTGTGTGTGATTTAATATGATGCTATATGCAATGCTGGAGCTTAGTTCCAAATCTCCCAAACGATGTAACATGTACCAAAGACTGAGTCCAGACTGTTTTAGCACCTAGAAGGCTGGCAGTGGCAATGCTAAAGTGCTTGTGACTCCTGAAACAGTTTATAATCTTTTGTTTCTCATAAAGAACTGTTTGCAATATTGACACTTTGAATTCAGTGAACTGCGGAGCCAGGATGAGCCCTGCACTGTTGTTGGATTCCCACCCACTTTCCTGGGGTAGGGGATGGGCTGGTGTCAATATTCCCCCTTTTATTTAGGTCTGTTCCCTGTAAAAGTGTTGCAGACTTGTAGCAAACCAATTTATCAAGGTTGTGTCCACATATAGGGAACAATAACAAAATGTCAGTAAAGATTTTGGTTGATTAAAACACAATAAAATAATATACTCAAAATTGAATTATTCAGGTTTTTTTTTAACCAGTAGATTCATTCAAAGGAGAATTAATAATTTAAAATATTTATATTCTTAAGGAATCAGTCTGGAACTACTTAACTTCTGTTAGATTAATTCTTTACTGAAACCGGTACTGAAATTGATTAAATATTTCACTATTTCTGTCCTCTGAGCAGGTGAGGTGATTTTTCTGGGAGGAACAAGAAAAGATGAATTTTAGTTGTTTGAGACATCAGAATTTATAAATCATTTATTAGAAGAAATAGACCCTGTGCCTTTCAGTTTGTTATCTGAGTCTGTGTGAGAATTAGATCAAAACGTTAAAAATGCAACCTTTTGGGCTGTGGCCAATAAAAGTTTTTGTTGTTTTAAAATTTGCTGTGGCATTTACAGTAGTCATAAATGGTTTCGAAGAGGCTTCTAAACAAATTTATAATTCCTTTATAATTCCTGTGAGGGTGAATTGGCTGGCAGCTGCAGTCAGGCAGACTGAGAGCTGTGCTTCTCAGTGCTGGTCGTGCTCCGAGGGAGTCAAGGCTCTCCCTGGGGAGCAGGACCTGCCCCTGGGAGAAGCAGGTGTGGGGCAGGACACTGGGAATGCTCTTGGGGAGTCCTGAAGGGAGTCATGGGTGCTTTGTGGCTGTGCAGCATCTCCTGGGGCAATGGGCAGCTAGCCCCCGGCAGTAAGCTGCACCCAGTTTATATACTGGGCATGACATTCTGTGCTATGGAATATCCTTTGGCCAGTTTGGGTGATCTCTCCTGATCATGCTCCCTCTCAGTTCTTGTGCACCTGCTCAGTGGCAGAGCATGAGAAACGGAAAAGTCCTTGTTTTAGAATAAACACAACTTAGCAACAACTAAAACATCAGTATGTTATCAGTATTATTCTCTTAATAAAGCCAAAACACAGCACTAAATCAGCTGCTCAGAAGAAAATTTACTCTATTCCAGCCAAAACAAGGACGTCTTTTCTTCTTTCCTTTGCTCCGTTTATACAATATGTTTTTTCTTTTGGTAAAAATGTTGCAAAATGTACTTCTGTTATTATTCATTATCATTAACTTACCTTTCTATTTAATATCTTTTTCAGGAAAGCATCTTTTGAAAATAGTAAGTGTAGGTAAATATTTCAAGTCTTCCTTTTTTTAAATATGTGAAAATGAAAGTGCTTTGAATCCTTCAGTCTTTCAGCCAGGTGGAAAATATTGCATATTTTGTTTTGATTCTCGTTAAGCTGTTTAAGGATGGTATAGAGAAATGTGGAACTTCAGAAATAAGGTTAAGCTGCCCATGTTTAGAAAGGGTCCCTCTTTAAAAGGGACTTCTAAGAATCAAGCACAATGATTCAGCAAAACCTCAGGTTTTGTCTCTGTATGTGAAAAATCAGGCATGATTCCTGGATTTTTGTTATTCATATGAAATAATATATACAATATGTTTTCAACAACACTTTTCTATTGGTGATATTTCCAGTGATCTTAGGAAATTTATGAAATTGTTCTCCTTTGAAATATCAGATTTCTGTAGCACACAGACATGCCATAAAAAGTATGTTGGAGGAGAAGGGAACATATCTCCACCCTAGAGCACAAGTGGTGTAATACGTGAGTTTTTATTGAGAAAATGCTTGTTTTAAACTCTGCACTGCACTCCTAAGGATGGCTTTTTGTGTAGCAGGTATAGGGATATCAATTTATTTAGGAATATCCATATTAAGGACAGCATTTGATTCACACCCTCTTTTAGTCACATTTTTAACTCCCTGCCATCTCAGGTGTGCATCTGTGACATACCAGCAGTTACCCATTTGCTGTGTAGGGAACCTGTCAGGTTAAAGCAGAGATGCCTTTGATCTCACATGAGCTATTTTCTTACTTTGACATGGGTTCTTTTCTTTTTATAAATGGCTTGGTAGTACATCTAATATCTATTTCATCCTTCTATTTTAAGTATTTATTACAAATGTAACAAGAAATCCTTGGCTAGGTATGTATTACAGGAAACTGAAAACTTGTATGGATAAGTAAAGCAAGCTTTGAACTTCAGCAATGTGTGTATAAAACATACACACATACAGAGAAATAAGGCCTTTACACCATCTCTGTTGTAAACAAGAAGCAAAGAACACTTTTCTCTGTAATTACACCTCTAAATAGCCAATTAACTCTGCAGCACTTTTTAGTTCCTAAACTGCAACTGAGAACCTGTAATACAAGCAGAGGTATTCCCGAGGGAATGTTATTTCAGTTGAAAGGTGTCCTGCAAAAGAAGCAGCTGTTTGCCTCTAATGAAGGCCCCTGGCTTTGCCATTCTGATCTTAATGTGTCCAGCCAAACTGGCTATAGAGGTACATAGATTAGATATTGGGAAGAAATTCTTCCCTGTGAGGGTGGTGAGGCACTGGCACAGGTTGCCCAGAGAAGCTGTGGCTGCCTCGTCCCTGGAAGTGTCCAAGGCTGGGTTGGATGGGGCCTGGAGCAACTTGGGATAGTAGAAGGTGTTCCTGCTCATGGCAGGGGGTGCCACTGGATGAGCTTTAGGGTCCCTTCTAACCCACACCATTCTGTGGTTCTAGGATAGGTTCAGGCTCAGTAGAAATCCCTCCTCTGTGCCACACGAGTCCTTTTGGGATCTGAGCAGGTGACCCAGCACTGTGTGAAACACTATGCTGTTCATGAACTTCAGTATGAAATTAATTCAGAAAGGGAGATGTGGCCTGTGGGGAGGTTAAGAGAAAGTTTTGGGCTAGCTGCAGTTCACACAAGTTATAATTGTAAGAACAGAGCTGTGAGGACAGTAAAGTGGATTTTCTGAGTCACACTATGGCTATGAAACTACAGCATCTTAGCAGGGCCAGCATGTGCTCTTTAGGTAATTCTCAGACACCTCTAAAAGACACTCTTCAACTTTGTTTTTAAATGTATTGCATGAGGTATTTGTGAGGTTCAAGTTAATTTGCTGAGAGTCAGCCCTGACTCCTGTAATCTCACCTAGTAAATGACAGGCTCATCTGTAGTAGCTATGGTGGGGTCTTGTGTTCACTGGAGTACACCAGCATGGGTCTGATTGCAGCCTGGAAATTAAATAGTGTTCTAGCATTCACCCTGTAACCAACACAATGCCAACACCTTCTGGTAATCAAGATGAATTCAATCATATTTGAAACCTACATGACATTTCAGCCGTGTTTCTTGTAAGGAGTTCTGAAATCTGCAGCCCTCCATGAAATAAGCTGTTAAACTGACAGGTTTTCTTAAGAGTGAAGCTCTGATAAATCATGTCAGTTGCAGAGCTTCATTTCAGTCTAGTACAGCTGTTTTATAAGGCCTGTGAAATTATAACACATTTCATCTAGTGTTAAGAATGTAGCAGATTTTTAACTACAGCCTCTTTCCGTAGGAAATTCATAGTAAAAAACATTTAAAATATGAACTTCAGAAGCCTTGGAGGTGGCCTGGAATTTCATCTCCTCTTTCAGGCAGTTTTTTCCAACTTTTTTTTTTTTTTTTTTTTTCATTGTGGCAGTTAAAATAGGGCTAATTGCTTTTAGAAAGCTGTGTGTAGATGCCAATATGTGAGATTATTTAGGAGTGTTTGTGGATGTGCAGGACCTCCTTGCATGTTTGAAATTGGATGTCATTACTTCCCAGAAAACAGCTTGCAGCAGTGTTCTCCCCTGGAGAGGAGCAGAGCCCAGATGGGGAAGGGAAAAGTGTTTGTTATCCATTGGCGTTTTTCGGACTTTCTTTTTTAAATTAATAAAGTGCTTCTGAAAGTTTTAGAGACAAGAGTTTTAAGATTGACTTTGACTGTGGTTTAATGGCAAAACTTTTAAAATCTGGTTTTATGAATCTTAGAATTTCACAGTTGCTGACCTGTCAGAAGAAAGCTGTGAAGACCAAATGCTTTTCCAGAAACTGTTCACTGGTGTATGTATGTTGTAATGGCAGATGATGGAGATATCAGTTTTATTCCCAGTTTTTTCTCTTTCCTTGACCCTTGTGATTTTCTTTTTTTTTTTTTTTTAAGTTGTCACTTTGTGCTGGAATTTACCATACTATCCTTGTATTAGCTTGATTTCAGTGCTTGATTAGCATTGAAAAAATGTCTCCTTTAAAGAAGGAAGAATAAATCCTAACCCAGTTTTAATTGCACTACACAAAGGCAAAGACCATTGCAAGCCAAGGGTGTTTATTGTCCAGACACACCTTATTTTTCTCCTCAGAAAATAAGTGTGCGCCTTTGTTTCATTATTTCTTCCTGGTAAGTGGACATTTTGTAAACTCCCACCTAAGGGCATGGCACCTCTAAAAAGGACTGTGTCAAGGTTAGTTGTAATGAGTAAAATATGCAAATTCAAATTAAAAATATTTTCTTAATCGAAGATGCATAAATTATTCCCAGTGGGCACCTAAGTGACAATAAATTTCGCATGCCTGGGAATTAACATGCCCCACTTATATTACTTTTCTGTTCCATTAAAAAAATGCATTATTCATTTAAATGGCTTCCATTGTACTTACCTTCTGAAAAAGAGATCAAACTACTATTTCAAGGCCTAAATTTGAGCAACATATAAAACAATTTTGTGTGTGCTTTTATAGAAAACTTGGAAAAAAACTTATATTTATCGTGTCTTCAAAAGTACAAAAATAAAATCATACAAAAATAGGTAAACCCACTCAGCTAATTGCTGTGATTGACTGAAACGATGCCAGCATTTCTGATACCTAATTTTGGAGTATCCAGGATCTTTCTGTGCATTTGAGCTGGGGCTGCATCCCTGTTAAACCCACGCTGTGGCCAGGCAATACATTGCACGAGCATATTTTGTCCTGTCCTCCTTCCAGGGTTGTTTGCCTGTCCCCGATCTGCCTCTGCAGGCAGTTCTGCTCTGTCCACCCCACGCAGGGCTGAGAGGGGACAAAAGAAGCTAAAACTTGAATTTTCAGGGGGGGCCAAGGTGTGTTTAAGCTGGGAATAGGCAGGAAGGAATGAAGATCTGTGGGGATGGTGTATAGAGCTCTTGGCTGTCCCTCTGTAGCTGTCTTTTGATAATCTTTAACTACCAGTTTGCTCATGTGAGCAGCAGTTATTAAAAATGGAGGGTAGTTTATCTGCACGCTTTCTTCTTAGCTAAGCAGGTTTGAATGTCCAAGGGTTTCTTACTCGGTGTATACTGAGCACATTGTATCTAATAATTCTTTTTTTTTTCAAGCCCTTGGAGGTGCTTATAATCCTAAGGATGCCATACAAGCTCCGATTCTCTCCATGTAAATCATTTACAGTGGGATTTCAAAAGGGCTCAGCCTAACCCTGCTTCCTTAGAAATCAATTGTTAAGGTCCTTGTGACTTCAGTGGGAGTAGTTACGCCAACACAGAGTGCTTTGAAAATGCCTCCCTAAACTGTAAATGAGAATATACATTTGAGAATGTTGCAACCTAATTTTTAGACTGAGCTTGTGATGGTAGTAACAGAGTGCCCTAGATTTAGTGCTGTATCTACTTGATTATGTCACTTTGCCACCTTGTCTGAATTTGGCACTGTAATTCCTGTTTACATGGGATTTATTCTTTTTGTCTGTTTGGTCTTTGTATTTTTATTGTAACGATCTTATCAGTCCAGCTCTACACTATACCCACACAAACATTTAAGAAACTCTTTACACTAAATGTTTCAGTATGCATAAACATGCTAAGTTTTCATGTATGTGTGTGTATATATATAGGTGGTTTTTTCTATTTTTCTGCTTATATATGTTTAGAGGCAAAGTAGATGTGGAATAAACTGAGTATTTTGGATTTTGATGTTGGGATTTTTTCTGGGGGGTGGGGGCTGTTTTTGTTTGTTTGGGTTTTTAATTTAAAACATCAACATAAATATTTAGGTGCCCCTTTATAAACATTGGCATACTTCATTGTTCAGTTATGACTGTAATATTAGTAATGCTAAACCATGACAGATTTTAAAGAATATTTCAAAAACTGAGTCTGGAGGTAACAGCTTTATTACTGCATGATGACTTGACCCATATTTCCTAACATGATTTCCCTACTGTAACTCGTTCATGTAAGTCTAATGATATCCGTTGACCTTGACAGCTAGACCTAAAAGCCTGTGGTTGTCCTGTTTTTTTAGGATTTTTTAGATTTTTCTTATTTTGGTTTTGCTTATTTTAGTTTTTCAGCAATTTCAAGAAACCAATTTTAAATATAGGATACTGAAAATTCTACCAAGAAGGTACAGCTAATTCTAAGCAACCAGAATTTTTGCAATTTCTTTGAATCTTTGGACTGAGCATATTTCACATACAGTTGCATAGTGATACCTCCCTCTAGCATAATTCTTAACACCTGTGTAGCACACAAATAGTACTAATTACACAGCCACATGGAAAAATGGTTATCAAATACTTTTGGTGTCTTTAGTGAGAGATGACTTCGCAGTTGTTATTTAGAATTATTCTTAACCTTCAGTTCTGCCTTTAAATTAATAATTTTTATTTGGTCTTTTAAAATCCCCCTTCTAGTAAATATTTCTCACTTTCCTTAAGTGGAATTTCTAACTAGAGTACCTTGGCCTGATGTCTAGGTCTGTTTTAGTGATAATGATGAGATTAATGCCAAGTATTTTAAACTCTAATCTGTTAGAAACATTATACTTCTGCATAATAATGTAAAGGGGACACTAGCAGCTTTCCAGTGAGCATGTCACTTATAGCTCTGAGATCACATCTTAAAACTTGCTTTGAGCCCTTTAAGAGCAAACCTGAAAACCATCTCATTACTATGCATAGAAAAACTACTTTAATCACTTTGAGATTTCTAAAATGTATTTGTTAAAATCTTTCTCTCATTCTGAGGCTGATATCATTTGAGTAAGGGCACTGAGGGAGCCTGACTTGAGAGGTATTGGGACATGAAAATATTGGAAATTCTTATAAGCAGTGTTTAAAATAGCTTTTCTGTAAATGATTTGGTTCACACTGAACAAGTGATTGTCTGGTGCTGTGGTTTGGCAAGCACTCTTGATGAATACGAATGAATTCACAAATGATTTCACCTTTTATGAGTAACATGACCATGGTTTAAATTCTCATAACTTTTCCAGCATCATGAATTCTCCCCTTCTTGTGTTAGACATTAGTGTAGGCAACAGAGACACGAAGCTACTGAACAGAGTCCAGTGAAGGGCCACAAGGATGATTAAGGCATTGTCTTTGAATCATCTATCCCCAGAGGAAAGTCTGGGACAGAAGGGACTCTTCAGCTTGGAGAAGAGACAGTTCAGGGAATTTTATCAATGTACTTTCAAGGAAGGGTGTGAAGAAGTCAGGGCAAGGCCCTTTCTTCTGGTCTCCAGTGACAGGACGAGAGGCAGTGTCCTGGTTTTGCTCTTTGCTCTGTACCCATGTGCACAGCCTAGATCCAGAGTCCTTCCTTGTTAGCCAGGCTTAAACAGTGCTCTTCACACAGGACCTCCAGTGCAGCTCCCTTGGGCTCGCCTTGCACCTCCTGCCTGAGTTCTGCACCAGGAGGCCTCTGCTCAGCTCAGGGGTCGAAATGGGAAAGGTCAGGGGCTGCTTCCCAAGGCCTGCAGCTCATTTCCACCATCCCATCTCATTCCTGTATCTTACAGCCCTGAGGAGAGCTAAGTCATACAGGCTGAGTGCATTCCATGGCAATCCCTTTCAACACCTTTCCTGTGAAACCCATCTGTCCTGAACCAAAGGAGAGCCTTCCCGTATTCCTCCACAAGGACAAACTCGTTAGAGCTGAGATGTTGGGGAGAACACCTGTCAGGAGAGGCTGCATTGCTAAAATATAATTTTGTTGCCATATCTCTCTGTCCATACAGATGCTGAAAGCATCATTGAAGGGCAAAATACATTCTTTTGGGGGTTTGTTTAAGTCTTTTTCAGTCAGATAAATTGATTTCTAGATTTTGGCCTGGTTACAAATAAAGACACTTTTCAAATATGAGAATCAGCATAGAGAACTTGAGGAAATATCATGATTAGAACTTCTCCAAGTTGAATGCAAATGGAAGTTGCAGTGAAATTTAGTTGTAACACTGGTGTAAGGTATGTGATGCAAAGATATTTTTTCCCTTAAATTCAGAGCAAAGTGATTTGTGTTTATTTTTTGTTGATGGGGATTTTTGCTTGTTTGTTTGTTTGTTTATGGGTTTTTTGTGTTTTTGTGTGTGTCTTTTTATAGTTTTATATATTGAAAAAGTAGTTTGTCTACCTCATAGCCAAGGAAAGGAAAGCAAATAATAACTGGGATAAAAGAAACTGGTGGTTACTAAATATTTGCTGCTGTTTGATAGGAAAAATGTGGGGGGTTTAGGTTTGGTTTTGGTGGGGCAGAAGTTGTTGGTGTTTCAATGGGTCCTGCTTGTTTTATGATTTAAATGTCATGGTTTGTTAGGTTTTATTATTATTTTGGAAAAACAGATATTTAACATGATAAAAATATTCTTTATTTTTCGTTTTATTTAATAACTGGCACATAGTTCTATGGGTAGATTTCCTGATAGACTGGATATTATGCTAATAAAATTTTAATAGAGCTCCTCAAAAATATTTTGATAGATGTTAATATTGAAACAGCATTGGAAAATAAGAGAATATTTCAACATAACTAGCCCTTGTAGTTTGATCACCTGATCCAGTATTTTTGAATCCTTGCCCTTGCTGGGCTGGAATATGAAATTAAGCATTCAGATCTGGAAACCCCAGTCTCTGGAGAATTTTGCTCTTTTGGAAAAGGCAACTCTGTCAGCACAAAGGCATTTCTGGAAGGCATTTCAATGAAGACACGAAACTGTAGAGGCCACATAGAGAGAGGGAGAGCGGGAAGAGATAAGGAAGTGTCTGGGTGAAAAAATGTTAGAGAAACACTGGGCCAACCCCATTATTTTTGTGCTAACTTGGGTTAAGTAACCCTACAGTATGAAAACATATATAAAAATACCACAAAAAACCAGTAACAAAAAATGGTTAATATATTACTATTGAAATGAAGATGGTACCTGCTGATTTGCTCTGCTTTTATGTGCAAACCTGTTTTTTATAATTCCTTTTCTGCATGATTCTACTAGTTTAAGAACGTTTTAATATAGCCTTGAATATCTCCTAATTGAAATTGATTAAATGTGTTTCACTGTTTTTGTGTGGTCCCAGAGAATACATTTTTGCATTTAGAATTGGTGATTTTTATTTTTATCTGCTACACAGTGTAAGTAGTTGATGTAACTTCAATGTGTGCTGGATTAGCGTCTACTGTTAACATTCCTTTTTATTTCCAGTTGCTGGAATTATTGCAGCTGATTTTGCCCCAGGCACAGCTCACTAGGGAGTTGGTACCTGGGGTTCTGTTGATATCCCTGTCACTGGCAAGGTAAGGAGAGGTTGACTTGCATTCGCTATGAGTAGCAGGCTAGAAATAAATCATTTTAATATGCTTTCTGAAGATAAAAAATTAGGAGGGGCAGTGAGTGTCTTGCTGATTATTTATATGCACGCCAGTAGTAACTGAGAACCTTGACCGTGGTTTTTGAAACAATATTCTTTCTTACCGATGTGTTGAGAAACAACTCTTGCTCATACACTGAAGGAACTAACCTATTTCAAAGGGAGTATTTTCTGTACGATAAATCAAAATGATATTTTTTTCCTTGGGAAAAAAAAAGCCCTCCTAAATGAATATCTGTAACAAAGAAAATTTACCATTGAAATACAAAATTTTAGCTTCTTCTCCATTCAACAAGTTTCTTACGTGGCACCTCATAGCTGCTTCATGAAAAGCTTGTGTGCCATGTGTCTGTCTAATTGTTTGTTTTGTTGCTGGCTCTGATGATATTGGATCAATAAAATAACTTGACTTTCAGAAACACTTACTAATTCAGTTTTTTTCCTAATAGCATGGAAGGAGTTACAAAGCTGAATGACATTTGTTTAGGTAGTTGTGTAATATTAATATCTTTCAAAAGAAGTGAGCACTGAAAATCAGCTCTTTTTAAAAAGGATTCAGTTTTGACAAGTCAGTGCTTAGTGTTTGAATACTCATGAAATGATTTCCTTGCAATAATGCCATATTTAGCACACTAATAAAAGAGAGGAAGGAAAGTGGATCTTTGATAAGCTAATTATTTTTGGAACTTGCATCAGAGTTTAGTAAATCAGCATGCTGCATCTGCAGTGCTAACCAAACTAATCTAAAATACTTGCCTCCCTGTGGAGGTATAGAAATGTCATAGTCCGTGGAGACCTGCACTGCATTTATGCAGGTCTGCCTTTTCTGTCATAGATTCAACAGACCTTTCCAGAGAAGAACTACAGTACTTTAAACAACCTTAACATGGGGTTTAAAGAGATTAATGAATATCAACCTTGTACTAAATAAATCTTTATCACTTGCTTTACCTACTGCAGTAATTGCCTCTGTGCAGTGGAACCCATTCAGTCTGTCAGCTTGCCATTAATCTCAAATACATCTTTGACAAAAGAATCTACCTTATCATCATTTTGGTTGTGTCTGTGTTTGTCTGTGAGTTCTGGCACTTAAGCAGGTAATCAAAGTACTATATATAAATCTGTTTAGTTGTATGAACATTATGTTTGAGGAATTCGAGCCCTATGTAAAATATTTATAAATTAACAAAAAACCCCCAGGGCTTCCAAATCTGCTTGTTACAAATATGAACCTATTCCTGTCACCAAAGGAAATGTGTTAACAGATATGAGGGCCATGACTGTACTATGTGAGGTTTATGCAAGCAAACAATACGTGTGTCTTGGCTGTGAAAACATTCTCACTGTCCCTCCCACCCAAATAGCAATAGTTTGGGTCATACCATAGATGGCTTTGTGTGCATTTGTGTGTGTATATGTTTACAGCTTATGGTTTCAAAACTGATTTTTGTTTACCTGTGTGATAAACCCCCTCTTTTAATATGGCTATCAAGTTATAATTGAGAATCAAGTTGCTGTGATGTGTAATTAATGCACATATTTTATACCTGCTTCATAATGCAGATTATTTAAATTTTTATTTAGCCTTAATGTTATGATGAAATTAATTATGTACGTCCATGTGAATTTAAATTGCTTTAAGCTGTTTTTGAATTTTAAAAAAAGGACTTATTTGTTTAGTATTTCTGGAGTATTTTTGGACTCTTGTGAAAGGACTATCTGCTTTCTGAACTCACAGCTAAACATGTAACCAGAAGTCAGGTATTTTTGGATTAAGAAGTAAGGATAAATTATATAAATGGATAAGGTTCTCCCTGGAAAGGATAGAAGCTTAGGAGGAATATAATTCTGTGTATGGAAGGAGCCTTGCAGGTTTATTCAGGTAGTTAATAGCTGCACAGATAATTGTGTAGAATGAACATGAAAAGGCAAAGATTGAGTACATAGACTGGAACATGAACTTTAACATGAGTCCGAAATCTGGTAGTTTTACACTGGCAGCCTTGAATTAGGTGCTGTTTTGGATTCCTTCCCAATAAGTAGAATTCAGATAAGGGTGTGATGTACTCATTAACTTCATCAAGGGATATGATTAACAGCTGCATTTAAGCTGTTTAACCTCAAAGGGTAGGAAGGAAGATGGCCAAGACCTAAAAAAAAATAAATTTGCAGGGCGTAAAGCTCCCTGTGGATTGAAATATCTGCTGTAAATGTTGCTGAACTAATAAGTAAGTGTTGCAATTATCAAAAATGGTGAAGTACTTTGTAATTTATTAAAAATTAACCTATTTAGCTTAGGTTTTCCAAATGGAGGTTCTTAGGGGTGCTTGTTTCATATTTTGAGTGTTGCCCATGGCCAGTATCTGCTGTAGCTATGTGTGCAATGCAGGCAATGGCTCTGTTGGGCAGAGAGGAGGTGGGGACAGTCGGTGTGGTTTGGTGCAGTGTGACTGGGGAGGGCACTCAGCACTCTGGGTCTGCTTTGTGCCATGTAGATCCAGTCCCAAATCAGCAGAGGTGTGCCAGCACAGCACTGAGCCCCACGGGCACCACACTGCCTCACACAGGACAAGCTGCTGATCCTGCCCTGTGCTTGGACCCAGCTTGTTCTGTGCTCATTTGAAGACATTGTCCCACCTTGCACAGCTTAGACCTGATCTATGCAACACCTCACTTCATGTTAGGAGACCTGGATTCTGTGTTTGACCTTGGGCATGTTTCTCACAGCACAGTAGTTCTGCCATTCTCTGAGCATATCAACACAGGTCTGGAAATCATTATGTAGAAATATTAATATCATTGTTAAACACTAGAGGATATCCCCAACTTCTGTTTTGCCTTTGCATACCACATTCCTTAAAATCTTTAAGGAAAATAGATTTCTTAATAAAAATAGTTTCAGTGAATAAGTAAGGCAATATATCCTGGTTATCCTGGAAGTTCAAATAACTTGAGACTGGATAATCAAGATAATCTGTACGTTTATTTGAACTGTTTTGATTAAGGGGTAGGTCTGTTCAGCAGAAAAACCACAAGTGAGAATTTGCCCTTTACATTTAGATTATTATTTTTATGCTATGTTTCTTGACCTTTCAGTGCTGTGTTTGGTGCTTGTGGTTGCTAAGCACATTTAGCTCCTTCTGTAAAAATCAGTCACAAGCCACTGATGGGTTTGAGACCATATTCAGGAGCTGACAGAAAGCTTGTTTTTTGTGTGTTTTGTTGTAGTTTTTTTCCCCCTCTCATTCACAGCAGTCCCACGCATCTCTTGCTGCTCATCTGCTAAGACCATGACCCAGCTGATGCTGTAATGCTTCTTCCTTTTTCTCCTTTGACCTGCTGTTTTCAGAGTTTCCTTGGAGTCCTGCATGTGAACCACTCATACTGCAGCTTGAAGCCTCTGCATGGAGCTGCTGGTTTTGCCCTTGCTCTACAGTCGACCTTGCAAGGTCTTTCTTTCACAGTAAAAGCCTTGAAGACCGCACTCCTATAAAAGTGTTTATCCTGAGAGCTGTTGTTCACGTGTCAGTAACAACTGCAATAAACACGTGGGTTTACAAATCCATGCCAACAAAGCAGAAACACTTTTACATGATGCCAGAATTACAGCTATGTATTCCAATAGCTTCTCCTAAGTATTCACCCCACACTGGAGACCAGAAACTTTTCAGTACACAACTCTTTTTACAGACTGTTTTCCAATTTCTGAAGTATTGGCTAGGAGGTGGCAAGTAATAGTTGAAAAGATTTGGCCAAAATTCTTGAACTGTGTTCCAGAGGATTATTATGGTTTGGTCTGATTAAATAATGTGCTCACTTTGGAGCTTCCACTGACACGTTCTTGCAGGAATTGCCATCAGACACTCTTGGGTTGTAAAACTGATATGGAAGAGAGACAAGGGAAGAGACTTCTCTAGCTTTAGTCAATGAAGACACTGGAAAGAAAGGTGAAGTATAATTACTTCCAGAGTTCAGCTTGAGAAGAAAATTATTGGGAAGAGTGCTGGATGCAGAGGGTGGGATGAGAATGACGTAGTCAAATCAGAGGCATGCTAGAAAACCCTACCTTGAGTTTCCCACAGCTATCAGCATTTAATTGTGCTATTTTGGAAAAGGTTTTTCAGTTCCTCCACAGCGAAATATCTCTAAACTGGCTTGATTGTCATATCCCTCTTCAGTCTTACTCTGCCTGCCTAGTTTTGTTCATGATTTTCGGGATGTGATGAATGTTTTTTCGACTGTCAGCAGACACATGACATCAGGAGGGTTTCCTAGTCCTGCCGACTTAGGTCACAACTCCCAGGAGGTATCTAATGCAAGGACCACTAATTTAGGGTTCCAGGATGAGTTAGTGAGACAAATGATGATACAAATTCAGATACAAATCTAATGATTAGAAGCCATATCTGGATTTTTAGTAATTCCATATCTGTTTTCAGTTTTATGAGAGACCCTAGGATATCCCGAGCACTGACACTTTTCTGAGTAGTTTCCCTGTTTAGGTGTATACCAACAGTCATTTCTTGTAAGCTGGCAGGTTCTGCTCTAGCCATTCAAAATCACAGAAGATATTGCTCTATATAGCAATTCTCAATTACCTTGTTTCTAAACTACAGCTAATAGAAGCCCAAGCTGGATGTTACTTGTAGATGCGTTTACCATTGACATATGGTCTTCTAGAATTTTTATATCACATCATTCACACATTCATATTTCTTGAAGAAGCTTCTCCCTTATGTGAAGAATGTTCTATGGTTCTAATACAGTCTCAACAACACAATTTTATTTTGGTAGTTGTATTTTCATCTTCTACTACAGTGATCACTACCTGTTTTTATGGGTGCAGGGAGAAGTAGTGCTGTAAATATATTTGAGGGACAGCTAAGATGTATGAATATTTCACATTTCTTCTTTTGTAATTCTGTTATTTTATAAAAAAATCAATCTAGTCTTTGGTTTTCAAAGTGTTGTTTTATTTTAAGAATTGTGCATTCCCTTTTTAGGCTTGATTTTACTTTCTCACAAATCACTTTCTCATGCTTTCTGGGGAAGAATAAGGAGCTGGGAACTCTGATATTTGTCCTGCACAGAGACTGGGCTGTATAAAGGGTATGATCTTGGAAACAGCTCTCATCAGAGTCCCAAACATTCAGTGCTCAGGATTCTTGTTAGATTATTGTGTCTCATTCAACCTGTTTGTAGCTCTGTAAGATTTATGCTTTTTTGTTGCTGCAAGTAGTGATTTCCAAATACAAAAAGTTCTAGTAGCCCAGTAGTCAAGCAGGCAAAATTAATGTAGAAGAAAAATTTACTTTTTCTCTGGTTAAACTCTTTGATGGTTTTAAGGAAGGCTTTTTGAGGAATGCCTTGCTCTTGCATACCAAGTAACAAAATTTCCCAATGTCAATCATGTTTCTTTATGCTCTCAAAGCATTAAGTTACCAAAGAGAGGATTTCATTCAGCAGGTCCTGTTCTCTCATTTTGAAGTTCAAATATTAATACCTTTTTCTGTATCACACTGTGTGGGTTGGAGTTCATGGAAAATCAGAAACTGTGTGTATTGATGAAGACATGTTATTTTGTGTACTTGAGATGCTTCTATTTTTGAGCCCTGTATCTGACAATAATGACTGGTGCTGTCCTTACAGTGTAAAGGGACAAATACAGGCAAGTTGCTTGACAAAGACTTTTAGTGTAGTTCTCAAAGCATTACAGCAAAACTTTGAAATTAGACTTTCTTGGGAATAGTTAAAGGAGCAGGTTTTGAGTCAGTTAAAGACCATAGCTATATGTAGGAAGCAAAGCAGAAAAATATGCAGTGGAAAGATGTCATTCTTTGTTCTTGGATTTTCCAAGGCTCCTATGTGGAAAAAGATGAATAAAAATTAGTATGAATGGATGAAAATAGGTTTTTAAAATACTTCCTTTCCTTTTTCTCTTAAGGCACTGCTTCCATCTACAGCTTTCTTCCAAAACTTGAAATGAATGAAATATCTTTTAACTTTAATAAAATTAGAAGTGCTATAAGAAGCCTTTGGGACAGGGAATTTTCACATATATTTTTTAATGAATTACATTCTTCAGCTGGACCTGTACCCTGCATAATATTTTGCACAGCCTTAGAAATTTTGGTTCTATATGCTTTATTTGCCATGGATATTTGCATCACTGAGTGTATTTTTAGAGACTCTACCGAGAATAAAATTTTATTAACTCATTGAGGATATGATATTAGTTTTATGCAATTATTTTCCACTTCAGAAAGAATTCATGTAATATTGCAAATCAGGTTTAAGCTAAAATGTGCACAATGGAATTTAAAATCCTTGTTTCCTAAATGTTGATGAAAATATTAATTTACCTGCTGTTTACTAAGGAGTCTCAGTCCCTTATAGACTATTGAATAGATGGGCAGAAGAAACTACCCAGCCTTGCCCACGATGTGCAGGCGCCACTTACAGCAGCCCAGTGCAAATCCTTTCTGGATCTGGGAGCACGCAGCTGTCCATGCCTGTGGCCCCTTGGTCACCTTGGACAGGGTCACCGTGGGCTTGTCCCTGAACCAGACACTGCAGAGCCCTTTCTGTGCAGGGATGCCAAGGGATGGCTTCTGTTGTTGAACAAATGTGTAGCATGTGTGCTTTGTAATAAAGGGGAGGAAGATTCTCGGAAAAAAAACTCCTGATGACACTTGAAAAGTTTCTTGTACTGGAATATTTTTGGTAGGATTTTTTCCTACTTTCCTTTAAAATACAGTAGCCTAGTTTGATGAATGACAGGTCTTCATCTTTCTTCTAGAAGAAAGAAGTGAAATAGCAGGTTTGATTCATCTTTCTCATGAGGGACATTGCAATATATTCAGTAAGTTGCAATGTCATCTTTATACCAGTGGTATTTTCTTTTTCCAATGGTCTTGGATTCTTCTTTTTTTCTTTTTTTTTTTTTTCCTTTGCGTTTCATGAGGTTAATGTGGCAACTTATGAAAATATATGGAAGTCTACCAATTTGCTTTAAAGTCCTGGAAGGCTGACCTCAGAAACACTTACCTCAACCCAGAGAAGATGAATTATCAGCAAAATGTAAATATTAGTGGGGTTGGTTGGTTTTTTGTCTTTCCTTTAGTGTTTTGTTTTGTTTTTTTTTTTCATTCTACAAGATGGTGATTTTTCTTTGAGCTGTTTAAGGTTCAATTTTGGCAGTTTGCTGTGGGCAGAGGTACTGAAGTCTGTGAAGACACACCCGTACAGATATGCACACCCAGTTTATAGAGTAAGGGATCATGAGCTACCAAATGGTTTTCATCAGCCTACAATTTTCCTGTCAGAGCCTAGAAGAGCTACAATTTTTTTGTGGAAAAGCTCAGTGCCTGCTTATAATTAACATTGTGACAGTGGTTTTCACACAAGTCTATTGCTTATTTTACATAAACTTCAAAGGGTTTTATAAACATGAATTGTTTAACTACTGGACAAATAAATAAAATTGGAACATTGCAATAACTTGGAGGAGATATTTTTTCCATGTTTTCTGGGAAAATTGGTAACACAAGGTACATCTGGAGATCTGGCCCAGATGAGCTCCCCCCTCTTTAAGGCTGTGTGCAGTATGGTCTTTCCACCTCTTTGGTGTGCACCAAGTTTTATTGAGGATAACCAGAGGAACACACCTTTGAAGAGCTTTATGTGTCACTTTATTTAGTTGCCTGTATGAGATGCTTTAGATTTTCTTTCTGTTTAAACAATGCTCTATCCATGTTGTCCTGCAAGCACATTCTCTTGATTTGCTCTTCTAACTGCAGCTAATCTGAGGCCCTCTCTAATATGTTTTCTCATAATGTATATTTTTGTGACTAAGTGCCTTTCTGTAATGAACTTCTTCTTTCCATGTTTTCTTATATCATAGGGTTCTGGTTTCAAAGTGGAAGATTTAATTAAGTTTATGTGAAATTGAATATAAAAACTCCAATTGCATTACAATGGAGTTTTTGAGAAAATCTTTAGAGTATTTTTTCTTAGGGTGTTTTTTAAATCCATGAAGTAAGTTATTTCAAATTGTGAAATTATTTCTTTTTTAGTTTATTTGGCTATTAATTAAACATTGACATGATACTTTACAGAATAAGGAAACATTTTGACATCTGAAAGTAGAAAGTGTTGTAATTTAACAGACAAGAGAAGGTGTTTTCTTTTAAGATCTTTAGCATACAATTCTTTATAGCAAAAAGAAACGGAGATTTTGTTGGGTTTTTTATATCTAATATACCCTTTTATTTTACTCATTGCTATTTTATTTTGGTTTAAGAGATCTTTACCAGCACAAAACTAATCTCACATGTATAGATAAAATGGAATCTGTGGATTGTGACTATTAATGTTAGCATATGCTCTTTAATCTATGCTACTTTAATTGTGGATACAATATATTTTAGTTTCTTTGTGTTACTCTAGAAAATAAGTTTTTGAATTAATAGAATCATATGTTGTTTTCTTTCACTTCATTTTATTTATTTAATTGGAGGCAGGTGCCTTGTCCATACCAGACTTTCTCACACAGAGTAGTATTTGTTGCATGGTTTTGAATTGAGGAAACTATCCCTGGATGAAATTTGTTCATAGCAGTGACAGTGTGTAGCTCATACCGGGGAAGAGAAGAATTTAAATCAGACTCAAAACACACACTGTGAGTTCTGTAACATTTTGTATAAGTTTTACAGTCACAAGATTTATCTTATCCAGAGTGTTCAAGCATATCAGACCTAGCGCTGGGTTCCACAGAGAGTTAGATATATTCTGGATGCATGCAACAGCATTGTGATCATGTGTCATCTTGTTTTTGGCAGTTTTAAAACAGTTTGATTGCAACTGGAGTGTGGTGGTGGGGTTCTTCACTGACGTTAGTTGCAGGCAGAAGAGGTGTCTGTATCTCTGTTGTCTTTAGAATTTTGCTGTGTGTTTGGGGTGCTGATACACAGGACTGAGGGCACAGCCTGTGCCAGCCAGTGGAGATAACTCTTAAAAACCATCATTCCTCTTGCCTTCATGCTACTTAAATTTCCTTCTCAGTCACCAGGTAAGCCTGGCAATTTCCCTCTTAGTTTCTTTGTTTGTAATTTTTTTGGTAAGGATAGGTGAGGATGAGTGACTTTTGCTGTTGGTAAGGGCCATGAGAGGCCTGGTTCTCAACCCTCAGCTCGGCGTGTTCCTATTGCTGAGTGCAGACTTTGACCTGGGACAGGTGGAACATGGACAAGTGCTGACAGAAATTTCAGTGTTTTGCTATGCAGTGTTTTGCTCATTCCTTCCCTCTCGTTCTTCTAAGGTCCCAAGACCAGATTTTGGAGCACCATGTTCCTTCAGGAATCAAGTCTTCTGTTCCTCTTAACACTTCAGGAGTTGTATTCCAGCTGCCTGGCTGGTCAGATGCCTCTGTTGCAAAGCTTCCTCCTTATCCTGGTGTCGGAATGAAGGGAATGGGAGCTAAGGGAAGGGAAGATGCCTTAGCCAGCGTCACAGCAGAAGATTTCCCCTCTCCTTAGCCTCCTGGAAATGGGTCTGTGCTTGGCTTGTCACCATGCATGTTCAAGTGGGGCATTATATCTCTCTCTGCTGAGCTGAACTCATGACTTTAAGGTTTGTTTGGGTTTTTTTTGAAAGACTTGGATGCAGCTGTCTCAAATTTCCACTCAAATATGTTCATTTGGCCTTGCTTATAATGAGCTGAATTTCATATTGCCTGTACTGCACAGTCAGCTTGCTACACAGAATCTTAACAACTTTAATAATTCCCCTAACCATCCAATTAGACTAATAATAAAGGCTTAATTACATATCCAGTTAATCATCAGATTTGTTCACTGAATGGCTTTAATTGGTAGATAGAGCTGTTACACTATTCCAGTTTGAAAGCTATCACCCATTTTTGCTCACAGCTATATCCACCCAATTGTTTTTTATGACTGGGACTTGACCAGCATTTATTGAGACAATAAAAAAGCTCTTGAACAAAGAAATATAACCACCCAGTGCTGTGGGAGCACCCTTCCACCTCTGGGTGCCTGTGTTCCAGCCAGGGCCTCTTCACAGTGCTCTGTATTGCCAATTTTGAAGGAACTCCAAATAGGAAATGGCTGCTTTACAGGTTACCAAAAATGAAGATGTTCTGTATTCTGCCCAGGTAGTTCTTTCAAAATGACTGTTAAAGACTCTGGGACCTGGAAGCCCCTTGGCTTTGTAGGATTCAATAATGCACCACCTAAGCCATTTTGAAATAGATACTTCAGTAGCCCTGAGTCTTTTCTTATTATGGAAACATATAAATTGGCTCATCCTGTAAAACCCTTCAGTTTTAAAAATGTAAAACCTAATTGCCTTATGGACATTCAAAGAATAGAGGCGCTTCTCTGGGGAGATTTTGCACTGAACCAAAAGATGACAGAACTAGTTACTGATTAAAAAGAAAAGAAGAGTTAACCTCTTGATGCCAGTTGTCAGGATTTCCCCCACATATGTTTCTGCCTGGTTTAATTGCTACTATATTTCTACACCATACAGATCTTACTTCATTTTCTTCAGGGTTGAATGGGGTAACTGGTTACAGAAACCTCATTGTCTCAGTTGTGTTCCCTTCATGATTTCACATCAAATGTCCTGTACAACTGCAAAATAATTTCCTTCCTTTAACAAGCCTTCCAGCATCCTGAGTTTGGAAGACTCATGTTCAGTGTTGAGCTTTAGCTGACAATATTGACCTTTGCTGTATTTCATGAAGGTATCATTTAAAACTACCTTAGTTGGGGGTGGTTGGGGGGAGCAGGGGGAGTCTTCCAGTATGTCAAGAATAATTATTCAGCCGTTGCATAAATAATCTGTTATCAGAGGAGAAGAAATGGTGATATTTTTAGCAGGCTCTACACCCTGGGGAAGTAAATGACACATAAAAATGAACTTTCAAAGTCTTGGTCTATAGAAAAAGGAGCAGTGTGTGACAGCAAAAAAAGTGAATTTCTGTGAATTAGTACAACTCATTATTCGTGCCGTACACACTCGCTGCCTTACATCCCCTGCACTGCCGCTGGAATAGAAAATCAAACTCCCGGCCGCCTCCCTGGCCTCAGTGGCAGCCGCTCTGATTGGATGCCTCCTGCAGCATGGCCGGGAGCATCAAGGAGCCGCGGGCCGGGGAACATGCAGAGCAGCCCTTCTTCAAGTGCGTGTCACAAGCTACCTTTAAATAGATGTAAGTGGTTTAGGTTTAACAGGCACCCCAGCTCCCCCTTGCAGCTCATTTAAGTGGGAGAAGGGGTGTACATACAGATCAATAGCCTTTTGACAAACTGTGTTTCCATAGCTGGATCCTTAAAAAAAAGAAAGAATAGAAGATTTCAGAAAACGCACAGATGCTGAACCTCAAGTATGTGAAATTATCCTACTTCAGCAGTCTTGTGTTTAGAGTCCTGGACTTCTGGCTGTTTGGTATGGGAGCTGTAGATTTGTTTAGTATGCATGTTGCACATAAAGATTAAACAATGTCAGTGAGAGCGTAGTGTGTAACCTTTCGATTAACTTCTCTTCAGATAATTAATGTAGTTATTCATAATGTGCTTGTGTCCATGATACAAATCTAATACTTTCTGTAACAGAGGTTGGAAAAATCAAGGTCTTGCTGATGGAGCCCAGTGGTGCTGTGTAATGTCCTCATGCAGCAATTTGCAGTATATTGATATGACAACAGCTTCTTGGTGACACCAGAAGTAATAGCTGCTGGTCCTGGAAACCTATGAGGAGAGCATTAGCATTACTCTGTAACACCATATCTTGGCTCCTTGTGCATCCCCCTTCCCCAGAACTGGGAGTACTGGCATGGCCCGTCCTTTAGCAGAGGAAGGAGAAGGAGTTCTGAGCAGAGCCCACCAGCTCCCCACATACTTTTGAGGGCCAAAGGACTTTTTGGAACTGCTGTGTTTGGTGTCCCCCCTTGCCTGCACTCTTTCTCCTGGCTGGCTGCTGAGATGTGTCCCTTACAAGACACCTGAGCAGAGTTGTGGTGGAGGCTCCTGGCTGTGGAGGAGTGTGGAGAGAACAAGCTGTGCTGAGGTACAGGGGCTGTGCACGAGGGAGGGGCAGAGCAGGCAGGTGCCTTTCTGTCTATGCTATGGCAAAGACTTCTAGAACAGGTTTTGACTTCACCAGTGCAGACAACTTTGGGAAAGAAAGAGCCAGAGATGTCTCCACTCATCCATTGCCCTTGAAACTTCATCAACATCTTGATCACAGAGATAATAATATTGTGATGCACAGTGGCTCAAGTCCCCTGAGACTTTCAAGTGCCTATTTCTTCATACACTAATAGAAGCTGATTTTGTGTTTTCTATTATTTTCTTATTTGCAGCAGCTTTTGGCTTTCTTGGTTTTCCTTCCATGCATTTAAAGCGTCTTCCTTTCCTGTGTTTTAACTGCTTGATGGCTTCCTACTGAAGGGGCAGTTGCAGATAAGGGCTATGCCTATTTGTACCCTTACTTTCTCTTGCTGCTGCAGCCCATAATGACATAAGCCTCTGAACCATCACAATTTTTCCTTTAGATATTATCTTAGCTTAACAAACTGTTCCAAAAGTTGATAGGAAGAAGTATGTAAAATGGATAAAACCAAAGTGCATACTTTTCGTCATTACATTTGAATGTGAAATTTTCAGAGGACACTAAGGAGACTTTACAGTAATGAAAGAGTTTTGTGCCACCAATTTCTTCTGTAAATGAAAAGAACTTGGTATAATCTGTGATAAGGGGTATTTTTCTGAGAATCTTCTAGTTCTCTAAGTGTCATTAGCCTTTTTTATGACTCACATTGTGAAAGGGACAGAAATAAAAAGAATTTCTTCATCATTAGAGAATTCTTTCTAGGGTTACTGCTTTTTCTGCACCACTCTGTTGTGCCATAACTATCCCTGGCAACACAGTGCCCATTCTTGCCTTGGTGAAGGCCACTGCTGCCTTCTGAACTGTAGGACTTTCACTGTCATTTCCAGAAAAAATGATTTTGCCTGCTTAAACTCTTAAAGGCTTTTTAAAAATCAGAGTCTTATCACCTCTGGTTATTTGTGTCTGCCATACCCTATTCACTGTAACCAGGCTGAGATTCCTGCATCTGTCCCTGCCATTATGCAGTGTAACACATTGCTTACAACCATATCAGGAATCTTCCTGGTTTATGATGGTTCATTAAGTGCATACAATTAAGCATCTGTTCAAACTAAAATGTTAAACTTTATGGCATTTGCATAGACAACCAAGTGTGTTTGGTACAAATGCCACATTTCAGTACTTCCCTTTTTAATATTTTATTATGTTGTCTTGAAATTAACTTTTTACCCTTTTTTTCTCACCCTTTCAGATTCTCTGCTTCAAGAGAAATGCTGAAGCTTGTTCTTGCTTCTCCAGAATTGTTTACATTTCTGCCCTGGCCTATCTCTGTGACCTGTCAATTCTTGTTTACCTCCTCTGTAAATTATATGAGCCTTGAGACCTTTTTCTTTTCACATTTTGCATCAAACATTATTTCTTCCTCCACATTTATTCAGCTCCATTTAAAACTGTTAAGTGTTCACTTTTATTTTTTTCACCCACAAGAGCAGCAATTAGTTCTTGGAATGCTCACAAACCTGCAAACTGTACCTGTGCTAAGTGAACTTGTCTTGTGATCCTGTTACAGTGACTCTTCCTTTTCTCAATGTGGATCCCTCTGCCTTCTCACTGCTCATCATGGTCTTGTCAAGCATTCAAATGGAAGTTCTTTGGGGAAGGGCTTTATGTTTAAATGTATTTCTCTATGGCTGCTAGTGTACTGTAAGAATAAATGAACATTCAAGGTCCGTCTACTAAAGTTCATTTGATGTGCCAAAACTCTTCCGCACTTTGGAGCCACAAGAATGAGCAAATTCAAAGATTCATGTCAGTTTTAACTGCCAAATAATGAATGCAATGTAAAACTGTTGCAGCAGTGTTTTAACATTTTCCTGGTGGTCACCTTATCAAAGGGTTGTTACAGCAGAAGACAACACATTTTCAGATGCATTTGGGTCACAAGCCTTACTCTGAAAGCCACAGATGGGGCTGTCTGGATCTCACCCAGTCTACCAGGACTCTGCAGCCTTTAGAGACAGAAATAATGTCTTTGTCATGCATATGTGAAACAAAAATTTGTGACAGATTGCATGTATGCAATGGTTGTGATTGTTCATAGGAGATTGTTAACAGGGCTAAGGAACTAATAGAATCAGCATTAAAAAGCTGAAAAACATACTTATAATGTATGTCATGAAAATTGGGAGCAATTTGATCTGATGACCACTTGGGCACATTCCAGTAACACACCAAAAACTACCTTTCAAGGATGTACCTTTGAATGTGTTTTGTGCCAATCTGGAGCATAAAGGAAAAAAAAAAAAGGATTTCTGCTGCTGGATTCAGTAGTTGAAGTCAGAAGTAAATCAACTGGCCTAGGTACCAAAGGTCTTCAGTGGAGTGAATTCATCCAGCTTCTCAAGTTGTTCTATCGCAGCTGTTTTGGTGCTAGTCTCAGCTTTGAGTATTAAATACTGTTTGTGTTCAGCTCTCTCTATCTGTTACTGTACTGGCTGCAAAATAACTTTGGTTTTTTTCATACAAATCCATTCTAATAACAATGTATTAATTTAAATGGTGTTGCTTGTGAAAGAAACAGTCACTGTTAAGCTTTTTTAACCAACTGCCTATGTTGAGTTGAAATGCGATGGAAATTGGCCTCTCAAGGAATTCGACAGGAACTTTTGACCATGTTTCTCATTTAAAATCATTCTGCTCCTCACCTGGATTTTTTGGGAGAAACAGAATATTTATCAGTCGGTGTTACCACAAACATTACCCTACAAAACCAGGTATTGGTCATACAGTGGAAGAACCTGGAAGGTTTGGTTCATATAAACATCTAAAAAGCAAGTGCAATCCACGTGACCTGAAGCTTCTGAACACCTGTCAACACTGTACATAGTGATGTCTGTTACTTGTTCACACAAACCCCAGCACTTCATTGCTCTTGTTCTCTCTTTGTGTGAATGTAGCTGTGTTCACTCCTTCAGCCTTCTGGGAGACATGGCTAAACAGGAGGTAAATCCTTTTCTTCCCTCCTTCTCTTATATTTTGGATGATCAGACCTTAGTTCCCTTCTTTTCCCCCTAAGGAGTTTTGTTTCTCTTTTTCCGTTTTCGTCCCTCTGCTCAGCTGTAGCTGTAGCCCAAGACTGAGAGTGGGTGATGTTTGTGACAGACTGTGCCTGTTCAGTTGTCTGCTTCCTCTCCCTTTGGGTGACTTTGGGCCACTGTGCCCCTGCTCCTCTTCCTTGGGGCTGTGCAGTCCCACCTGTAGGCAGGGCCAGGGGGTCAGTGGCTACCTGGGGCAACTGCTTCACCTCCCTCCTAGATCAGCAGCCAGGAAAGTCTCTACAGTATCAAGAAGGAAGTAAGATCTCTAAAAGTGTGGCAACTCTAACAAAATTTTGTGGAAAGCAGAAATTAGGGTGCGTCACCACAAAGTCTTAAGTTGCTTTCCATGGTTACAGTTTCAGAGATTGTCTCAGAAGTATGTTAGTGTGAAATCAAATTCAAAATATCAGGGTTAAATTCAGCATCCACTAAAAGAAAATATTGCAGAAGCAGGCTAGTATTTTAAAAATACCTTATTGTTTGCAATATTAGCTTTTCAGTCTCCTTAACAAGTGATGTGATTTGCAAACTCTATATTTCTGTTGAGTCCTGTCCTAAGACTGAGGGATTTTCAGTCCAGATACCCATTTAGCGAAATGGACATCATTTGTTGTTTAGGGCTGACTTTTGTCACTGTGTGTTGGTGATGTGTGAAAGACTCTGTTCCACATACAGGTTTTATTTAAAATGATGAGTCTTGAGAGCTAATCAATTGCTTTCTGAAATTTCACCTTCTGAAAATATACTCTTGTGATCATGTTTGTTGAAAAATATCAATGGACCACTACAGCAGTAGGCACCATGTAAATCAAGTGGGTGCTGCCAAACCATGTAGTCAGAGGTGCTCTTGTCTGGGATACAGTTTTTAATGCAGAATTGGGATTAGCTTGTGCAGAAGCCAGGTCTGATAAGCCCCCTGGGGTCTTCAAAGATGAAGTCACAGAATTTTTTTAATATATTGTCTATGGCTCTAAACTATGAATAATGAAATAGGTTTGCATTCATTTTAATTTTAGTTTTATTTTACCACTATGGTGGTATTTGATGGACTCATTCTCTTGCATTTTGCAATTCATGTCTCCTTTATTTGTCTTCCATTATGGAATCTTTCTATCAAATAGGCAGTTGAGGGTCCCTGCTGCTGCTTAACCTGAGCACAGTATGTTTCTGATTGACATCAACCAGAGAGTTCCCAGTGCTGCTTACTTGGACTGAGAGAACAGGCTAAAGCCCTTCTGCACTCACAAAATCCGTCCTGAGAAATTTGAATAGCTAAAATGGAAGCTCAGTTATTTTCTAGGGGAATTACTACTCATGTATAACTGGGAAGGGGGGAGAAAATAATGTAGCGAGGAAAGCCTTAAGAAAGAGAGAAAGTAGGTGATAAAAATAGGGCATTTCCCTGACTGAATTTTCAGGCTATACAGCAAGAGGTTTCACTCCTCCTTTTTTGACCTTAAAAAAAAAATAAAAGAGGAGGGAAGGATGTTGGTACATCAAAACAATATTGGAGGTTTCTTTTTTGATTGAAGCACTGCCCAAAAGCATTGCATTTGATTTTACTGCTGTTGATTACACTGGAACTGGATGCAGCAGGCTTTAAAACACTCTGTGATTCTAAGGCATGTGATGAGGTAGTCCCCATCCCAGCTCCCATGAACCTGTAACTAGTTAGAAAGCTGGCAGTCTAATTATCTATCAATAGATCTCCCCTTCTTGCTACTATCAACTTGATCTAAACTGAGCTTACAATGTAAAAGTAGTTCTGAGATTAATGCAGTTATTAAAAATAACGTTAAAAAATCCATAACCAGTTGTATAGTAAATTAAAAATATAGATTTTTCTCATGAGATGAAAAGTGTGCAAATATACTGTGAAAATGAAAGTGTATGCAGTAGAAATATGTGTGTGTACAACATAATTTGTGTCTGTAATATCAAATCGTGTAATATCCAGTGATTTCAGCTATAAGTGAGCCCCATCTGCTGGTGATGTAAAGAAACAACTGAAGTTGTGACCGCAGGGAAAAGATGCACAAAAAACTCTGAAACTCTTTGCAAAAGATCAAAGTCTTAAGTATATAAATTATATATATGCATCAAGGTGCAATCTAATCACAGCACTTCCATAATATACTCAACTCTGCAGCACAAACTAATCACTATATCTTAATAAAGAATGAAAAAAGTATCTTTGGAAAGTTTGCAGACAGGCTGTGTTTTTTGTCCTTTGTGAAGATTGAATTCTAATGCAAATGCTTGTGGTGTTCTAACTTTCTCACGTTTCTGACTCAAATAAACATCAACAGTTTCTACAGCTTAGAAAAACTATATTGATTTGGCTTTTATTTGTGGAATCAAACACTTCCTGGAAAAAACTTAATTATCCCAAGCTCCTGTGGTTTTGTTGTGCAAGGCAGTAGCAATGCACCAGCTAATGAGAACAAGGAGAATAATTAGAAAGGAAGCCCTGACAGCCTCTATGTGTATGAAATTCAAGTTGGGCATTTCCATCATATTTCTGCTCTGGCGTTGGTTGAGGTTGATTTGCATTCAAGGCTCATAGCGATTGTTGAGGAGTTAAGGGCTGTCACAGCAGTGTCTGTTCTGGTGTGACCCAGGGGCGGGTTTTGGTAAACATTTTGGTTTCCACAGTTGCACGGACTCCCCATGACAGCAAAAGCTCAGTGAGGTGCAGTTCCTGGGAGCTCTGTCCCATGGCTGCACTGCGCTGAGCTGGCACAGAACTGCTGGGGTAGTCTGGGCAAAGGGGACACGTGGGGACTGCGAGGGTGGCACCATGAGCCCACTGTGACCCTTGGCAAGAACCCACACCAGACTGGGTTAGGTCCCAAAGGCCTTTTCTTGTTTGTAGACCAAAACCAGGCACTCTCTCTGTAGGCAGGTTTTGGAGTGCAGCCTGCCAGCTCAGTGAGATCAGCCCATTCCTGTCCTAAACCAGTGGATGAGTGAGGCTGGAATGGATATAGGAACAAACTTCAGGTGTGTGAGGTTTAGGAGTTCCTGTGCTCCAGCTTCTCTAGCTGCACAAAGAGCTAAGGTTAAGCATTCAAAATAATCAGTTTCAATTCTTTATTATTCCACTGGTAGGGGTTTAATTCTTATTCATTTCTCAAAATATGCATATTTTTATATCCTTCTTCAAGTTCACGTGTTTGTAGCTCTATACATCCTACACAGCTTTGTTTGATCCACATTGGTTTTAGTGCTACCTAATGTAAAACTGATTTATTTTGTGTTTTCATAAATGCAATTGGTAAGTTTATTACAATTATGAGTTCTCAAGTATTTGTAAGTAGTTTGTTCAACACTGGGATGAAGGGCAGGTGCTGTGGGGGCCTTCCCCCTCCTGAAAGGGGCTGTGACTTGCTGTTAGTCTGTTCTGCCTCTTTCACCAGGTATAAGTTAACATTGCACTTGTGGCTTTGCTTGTTTCAATATGGCATCATTTGTTCCAAGCCTGAATATTTCAATGTTTTTCTTTTCTTTTGTGTTTATCCCTGATGTGTTAGAGAGAACTACAGGGGGAGAGGTGTAGCTGAATTCCTGTAGCAAAGAGGAAATGGATGTTGTACACTTGAATTCTTTATAAAAAGTTTGGGAAATCTGCTGGGCATAAAATGTTAATCAGTAATTTGCCAACTGCTCTTCTTTAGATCTTCCATTACAGTTCTGTTAGCTCTTGCTAAATCACATTCTTATTTTCTAATTTTTGTTAATGGCCTGCATGTCTTTCAGCTTTTCCTGTTATAACACCAATTTGAGAACCTCTTGCAGTGCACACTGTGCTCTTCTGAAAAACTTGGAAGAGGTTTTGTGTTTGAGAATATCTTAAAAGGCCGGGAAAGGGAGTTATGGCTAAGTTAAGGTTCAGTTATGGCTTTTGAACCCCCACTAGAACTAATACTTAGTCCATTTAATGCTGTCTGAGGCTATTAATTTGCTGTGAATCTCTGCAGAGAAGCTATTTTGTGAAGCTTTGTGTATGGGGTTTTTATGAGGTCCTTCTTTTCCTTTCAGCACTACCTTCCTGCACTGTACAAATTGTGTAAACTTAACCCTTTTCCCACTTTGCTGGAGGGCTGTAGAGGCTGATTTCAATTCTGACTAGGCTGAGTGAAATGATTTCATGGTGCAATACTCAGTATTTCTCACAGAGAGTAGTTTCCATGTCAGTATTTGCTGTTCTCTTTTGACCTTGCCATAAAAGCCCAACACAATTGCAATGAAAATGGAAGTTTTTTTGGCGTTGTTTATATAATGGGATTTCTTATGAACTGTTAATTGCGGTGGCTACAACTGTGTAGTCAAAGCTGCTTTTCATTAAGATTTTAGGTCTCCAGACTAAAAATAACACCAATGTCTCTCCTAGGGGTCAAAGTTGACCACTTCTGATTTAGATTTAAGTAAATGCGTCAGTGGTGTGTTGAGTTTTAGTTTGCCTTTGAATCGATAATTCATAGCAGTTCAAATTGGAGCTGCTCTTTGTAACAGCAAAGAGCTGTGAAATGCCAGGTGGTTGTAACCAAACGTCAGGAGAAAATTTGAAAGTAGAAGAGGAAGGAGGACAGAAGGAACTAATGTTGTTTTGCAGAGGCAACTGCCACGTATTTCAAGTAATTTTATGGGTGGGTAGTAGTAGGGTGGGTGCAATCAAGTCTAAGAGAAGTAATAACTATTAAATGATGAATGTTATGTTAGCAGGAAAAGAACGAGACCAAGGGAAAGGGAAGGTATGGTTTGGGAAATCTTGTAAAAAATATTTAAACTTGAAGCAGTGTCTCATCTTTCAGGCAAGATAAATTATCCTTTGATAGAATAAGATTTTTGAGAACAATGGAAATATTATAGAAGCATTAACAGACCACAAACCTCACTGATGGCTTATAGTGGGCACTGAAGTTTTGAATAAAGCACCTTCATATAGAAGTAAGTCTTTGACTTGGAGGATTTTGAGTATGACCAGAATGAGTTTGTAAAAACTTGGACAATTTATGCAGCACTGCATACAGAGGGATGGCTGAGTTTGGCTGTTTGCCATTGCAAGTTCCCTAGCTTTTCTGAATTGTTCCCTGCAAGATGATTTTCATCAAAACTGTATTATGTGGGAAAATATGAGTTTTGTTGAAATTGAAAATTTCCATGGACCTATATATTTTTGATGGTGGTTGTTGTTTGTTTTTTTCTTTTTTCATGGGGGGGGAGGGGGGGAAGTAGTATAAAAAAGTTCCAAATTTTTTCTGATTTGAAATTTGTTACAATTTCAAGACTATTATTTTTAAATGTGTGGGATAAATGGAAAACAGTCTTACAACAAGTATTTCTAATTTTGGCTAGTTATATCATATCCCAGTCTAAATGGACATTATCTTTTTTCAATAATTATAGTTTCAAAACCTGTTGAAAATTTAGTTTGTAAGAGTAGTGTTTTCCAAATACATATTTTATCAGCTTCTCATTCTGATTAAAGGAATGATTACAGAGCCCTGTAGTAATGGACTGAGAGGTAATCACTCTTAACAGAGCAATCAAAACATGAGTTTCTTTCAAGGCTCAAAAGAGATGTGAATTCATTTAATATGTTGTCATAACTTCAGATAATTAAAAGCTGATCTAATGACAGCAAATGCCAGTTGAGAGAATTTAAGCTCTTAGAGTCCTACTAGGTATTGAGGAGAGAGTAATGTTGTTGTTGACTAGAGCAGTGTTAATACTGCTCTGAGATAGGTGCAGATATCTGCTTTCACGAAAATGCTATAAAGTGTCTTGCAAGTAGTTTCTAATTTTTTGCTTTGCTTTTTCAAACGTAGTTGTCACTAAATGGTTTCATATTGCCTCATTAGAGACAATTCTTGAGTTGTGTGCTGTAGGCACACACATCCTTCTTTAATAAAAATAATTTCAAGTTGATGACTGCCTACAGCATGCTCAGCAGTATTTGGGGGAAAAGGTAACCAATTAATATGCCTGGATTGAATTATTGGTGCTCAAAAATTCTGGGTTATATTTTTATATTATCTTAATATGAGTAATCAGATCACTAAAAAACCCAAAAGCCTGCAAGATTTACTAGCTGACTGAAAAAAAAAGAAAAAGAAAATCCCCCCACAAATAAAAAAGGAAACATTTTGTCAGCAGAATTTGGCATCTTCTTAAAATAAACAATAAATAAAAACCAAACCCAAAATGTAATTCCTTTATTTCTTTCTAGTAAATGACCTTTCTTGGCAGGTAAAAATCCCATACAGAGGCTCTTTATACTTAAGACCATAGTGACAACACTATTAAGGGAAACAATTTTCAGCCATCTGGAAAGTGCTCTCACAGCATCCCACGTGTGCCCCAGGAGCACAGGGTGTGAGCAGAGGCTGGGCAAGCACAGGGCCAGTGCTCTCTCCATGGCTCTGCTGCAGCAGGAAGCAGCATTGACTGAGCCAGGTCCTGAAGGTTCCTCCCTAAGGTTCATGGGCTGGCAAGGGTCAGGAAAGTGGTTGGTTTGGTGTTTTTAGTTTAATCTTTACAGTAGCTTGTGTGCTTACTTTTTGTCTCCCACTAGATGTTCTTTAGGGTTCTATTCTAACCTTAAGTATTCAATGTTTCTGAGATTTTAAAAGCTGTCACTGAAAATACTGGTGTGCTTCTGCCATCTGAGGGGCTGTGGTGGAAGAAGAGGAGACAAATCACTTGAAAGTAGAATTGGCACATTGCATCAATCCTTAAATATTTTTTATTGTCAAGATAGTACTCTATCATATGTTTAAAGCTCCTTCACTGATAACTTAAATATTGTTATGGCATTCTAAAGAATTAGTAGATTCCTGTTCTAGTAGTGCTGCATTTGCTCCCAAAATTCAAGTTATCAAGTGTAAAATTAACTGCATGGTGTGCATCATGAGGTTTGACATCAGTCTCAAAGGCTTCTGTAGATTTATAATACCAAGCAGTAGGAATATTTACTAATACTTTCAATAGTTGTAATAGTTTCTCATTATCATTTATCATCATCTTGCAGTGAAGTAGCTGAATGGAAGCAACCCCATATAGCTGCTGTCATTAAAAGATCATTTGCCTGCAGCAGCACATGACACTGTGTGGGTTGGAGCCCAGGCTAACTCCAGAAGCTAAATACAGTAGCTCATGTGACACTGTGTGCTCAGTTAGGAGCTCATGAGCTGTTAATGACACCAGTTATACCTATTTTTTTCACTATAAATCTTTGAGATGTTCTACTTGTACAGAAACAATAGTCTATTCTGCAACTCAGTAATTCTCCAGGTCAGATTGCAGTCTTTGGTTAAATTTGTCTTCGGTGCAAGCACTTTCAGAGGTAATATTCCATCTTTCATCAGCTGGAGATGGAGGCTTGTTCATGCCTAGGAAGCTGAGGAGCCAACAGCTTCTCTCCCAGTTCTGGTAACCTTTGCAAGGAAGGAAACATTGCTGTAGCTTCTTGTTTGGGTAAACTACTCTTATCCATGTTCAAACTGGTTGATGCTGTCACCCATCCTGGAGGTGCAGGCCATTTGGGACACAAAGTGAGAGCTGCTTGCTGGACCACTGGAAATGGTAGTTGAAACTGGTGGTGTAGAGGAGTTTGTTTCTGTTGCAGGGAGAAGAATCACTGCAGTAATTTTGTTGTGTGTATGTGTGTAGAATAGAAACCTTAATATGCTTCTCTCCTGGTACTGTTTGTCTTTTATTTCTATACTGACTAAATCACTTGAAATTTGTGACTATTTATTTAGTTTCATAATCCCCTTGTGTGTAATTGAGTATCCCCATTTCACAGATAAGGTACTAATTGATTTCCTCGCATTATGCAGGGAATTTGGCAGAGCAGAGAGTTGAATGCATCTCTCCAGAGCTCGAGATTCCCTCAGTATTTACTGGGCCATATGTGTCTCCCTTTTCTCCCATTTTGTTCCTCTTCTTTTTTTTTTTTTGCCCTCCCAGTTTTGAGAAATGCGCCCTGCACTGTAGAGCAGAGACAAGATAGCATCTGACTATAAATGTCAATTTAAAAATGTGTCTTAAATAAAAATCCAGTCTGGATACACAGTGGATACCACACCAAGGAGGAGGATGGATAGAAATGGATGTCAAAGGACAGTGACATAGTTCTGCATCAATTTGCATCACTTGATAGCCTCTGGATCCCCGTTGTTAGAAAGCAAGATTGCATAATAATAAAACTCAGAGCTCCAATACGGGGTCAGTGTTTTTAATCTTAAAATGCTAGCTTGTTTTCCTGCTATCTTTTTTCCAGAACCGCTACGTAAGACGGACAAGTATTCAGTGGCTGGTACATGAAAAAAATAAAATTGCCCTTTGTTAAGAACTATTGCTGTTATGTGTGTTAGGTGTATTGAAAACTCTGGAGATTGCTGAGTGTAAATATTAATTGTGATCACTGATACTGCGTTCTGACAGATACCAAAATGGAGATTTTCTTCCACTGCTTTTGAATATATAAGGTAAAAGTTATTTTGCTTTACTTGCTATCTTTAAAAGGAAACAAAGTTAGGGGAAAAGAATTGCTAATACAGAAGCAATTCACAGTGCAAACTAATGTCACCAACTAAACTCATAGGTGCCATGTATGCCTTGCTTGATGTAGACTAATTTGGACTATGTAATTTTTAAGGCTGCAATACTTTCTAATATTCTATTAGAAATCATTATTTTAGAGTTATAAAACATGTATGCTCTTTTTCCTAAGAGGCCAAAATGGCTACAGGTCTTTCAAGTTAAATAGTGTACATAATTAGATAGTTTTAAAAATGTATCTTATGTACCCAGAAGTGGTTCCAGTCTCTTGACAACACACAAATAAGACAGATAATTTTTTCAGTGTGTATTTACAAAGCTGCCTAGCCTTTCAGTCAATACTTGGTATGGTGGCTTACACAAATATATGCTTTAGTACATTTAAGCTGTAAGTTGCAGATGCAAGTATGAGTTGGGAAGCCCTCACTGGAGCTGATATGGCTTTGTATGTTGAATTATAAATGTAGAAAACAGTTTTTGAAACCCTTAAACATATCTGTCTTAACAGCAGCTCAAATAATTTTTTTTTATAATAACAGTATTTAATTGGGGGATAAAGTAGCACAAACACCACCTTTTAAAACTATTAGATCTCTGTACAGGAGTTCTCTTCTGAGTCCCTTTTTGAAGGAGGTGATTATGTTTAACAAGGCAATGAGTCTTTCACAGGTTACCATTTCAGGACAGTCTATCTATGGAGTTTTTACACGTATGTCAGTGCCCTGCTGAGAGGTCTGTTTTTTCTAGAGGTGCCAAGCACCATATGTGAAGTGTCCAACTGTAATTAAGTTGTCTGATATTAATAACAGCTTAGGTGGTTTCAAACAAAAATCTGTGCTAACAGGCATGGTGGCTTTTGGGCTGAGGTAAGATGCAAGCTCTCAGCAAGCCTGCAAACATAAAGCACAATTTCAGGATATATCAAATTAGAAAATGTAGAGAAGTGTGAAAAGCCATCTTGATACAAATCCAAAGCATTTCCTGACTTCTTTCTGCTGTTGATTTAAGGAGGAATGCATCTTACCAGGTTACAGGTGGGTGATTTCGTTCTGTAGAAAACCATGATGTGGTAGCTGCAACCTGGATTCCTCTTTGGCACCCAGCTAATGTTAGCTTGGTAGATGGGGAGCTTGATGCAGGAGGGATGGTGTTTTCTGAACCAGGGAATGCTTGTTAAATAAAATTATTAGTCCTAGTGCCTATAGCATACACATCACATACCTTTGCTTGAAATTCTTCCCTGTGATGAGAGCAAGGGCAACATAAACAGATTGGACAGTCAAGGTGTTGTGAAGTGTCAGAACCTTTGTTTTGTTCTGTGTTTAAGTGTAACATTAGGACACCAGTAAAACTGAAAGGGTCTTTCTAGAAGTAGCTTTATTTCTTCCTGTCCATGGAAGAGGAGCTGATTAGCTCATTTTTTGGGAAGCCATCCTTTAATGTACAAGAAGAGTGACTCTTCTTTGTGGGTCACTGGAGTAGAGGTATGTCCATTTACTCTTCTGGTTTGAACCCTTTGCACAGCACTTGAGATTACTGCTATGATTAATTTTTACTGTGCTTTGCTTGTGCTCCTCTGCCAGCAGCCATGTCAGTCAGTCAAGCCACTTCAGAAACTCCAAGTTATTGTCTCAGTCACTCTAGTCCTTCCTCATTCTCAGTGCTTTGGCTTCTGCTGGATGCAGGTGCCTCTTTGCATCTACAGAATTCACAGCCTTTTTTTGCTTTGGGGCTTCTGAATTGCCACCATCACAATTTCAGGTAGATTGGAGGATAAGAAAATAGCCAGAGAAACTGAAGTTGGGATTTGGTTATGAACTAACACAAAAGATTAAAATCTTGGGACAGTCTTTTCTCCTGGCAAAAAGATTTTCCTGAAAAAATGAAGAAGTGAAGTTTTTAACTGCTTGAGGGTGTGGATACATCCTAGGAGCAGATAAGTGGCACAAGGTTTCATTCTGTTTAACTGGTGCAGTGTTGTGACTTTTTGTTCCCCACCGAACCAAGTGGATAAATGGAAGTCAAACACATTTGCTAATATTGTGATTTGAGCTTTATTCCCTCTTTGCAGAATGTGCAAAACCAACCTTTGTAAGAGTTGTCTAAGACCGGAAACATCCCAGTGTAGTGAGATACAGCCGTGGAGAAACAGTGTCCCTCCTCTGCTCGTGGAAGCGGTGCCGGGTTGATGGAAGCCTTCGTTCTGGCATCACTCCGTGTTTGTGAGGAGGCCTGTGGGTCCATGCAGGCAGCGGGGGCCCTCAGCTCCAGTGTCTGTGTCCGTGCTGATGCAGTCGGAGCTGCTCAGGCTGGGGGGCTTTGGCTGGTGGCAGCAGTCTGGGCTGCACCGAATGCTGTGTGTGAATGTGTGTGGGCAATGTGCCCGGGAGCCGGGGGAAGGAGCGCAATTCCTCCTCCCTGCAGAGGATTCAGCCGGCACTGCGCAGGCCACAGTGAAGAGCTGTTCCCTGGAACCCACCCCGGCTCCTGCTTCCTTTGCTCCAGGCCATTGCTCCTTGTCCTGCTATCTTCTGAGACCGCAGAATTCCCTTCCTTCATTTATATTATTACCTTGAAGGTATTTATAGACTGTGATTGAGGCCCCCTGAGTCTTCTCTCTTTGAGACTATGTAAGTTTAGCTCCCAAAGTCTCTCCTCACACATCTTACCCTCTAATTCCTCTATTGCCTCTCCGTATTTCCTCTAATATTTTAAACACTTTTCCTAAACTCCAAGCACCTGAGCCAGCTGTAGTGCATTGCTAAGCAGGGCAATGCTATTAATGCCTTCTAAATATTCACTTTCCCTGTTACTCATCCAAGACCAATTCTAGCTTGTGCCCTTGCACATAGTATTGTATGCTCCCATTTTGTGTATTGCTGCCAAATGGTAAATCTTTTCTTCTGCCTGTGTGGGTATCTTAGACAGCTAAGTGCCAGTGCTGTTTAATTCTACTTTTATAATTATAGATAATGATTTATGCTTTAAGCATTTCTTCTCACTGGTGTCAATTTGCTTTTTATACAATCTTGTTTCTTTTTTAAATTTTTTTTTTTATTTGACCTTAGTCATCAGTGTTTTAGGCAATCATGTGCCTGTCGAAATGTGGACAATATGTAGGATCTACTGTGTACACAGATACTGAAAGATGACCTGTGTAGTGACTAATACATGTCACTTTTCTCAAAACCAAGACCAATTTTATCAAAAATACTTGGATATGGTGTCTAAGAATTCACCTGCCGAACTACTGCTTTGACCACAGTTTTGATAAGTTGAGGAGCAGATATTGCCATTGCAAACTATGCACAAAAGGCTGAGGATAGAGGAATAAATCATTGCTTTCTATAATCTGCTTGGTCCTTTATGACAGAAGCTGAATATTCAATGTAAAGACGTAATTTTCCATGATAATGGTAGGTCTTGGAGTCTTTCTTCCACCAGGATATTAAAAAATATCCTACTGATATTGAACAGATAGTACTGTGAATCAGGTGCTGCAGGAGGACTGACCCTGGAAGAGGAGTGATGGAGAGCACTGAGCTAGGAGATCTTTTATTGATACTTGGCAGGTTTCCAAAAGGGAATCTCTTAAAGGATGCCCCCATATGCAAAGGAACAACATTCTATCAGGGTGGAGGAAACCATTGTTCCTGGCTGCTACAAAAAATCTCCAAAGACAATGAGACTATGGCACACACAAACATTTATGGCACCAGCTTTTTCACTTCACCAGTCTGTTGGTCTGTTGTACTGCTGATCAGTTGGTATAGCAGGAATTTAAATTACTGGATTAGAAAAATATGCTTTCACTAAATGCTTTTTTCACCTTAATATTTGTCTGTCAGCAGGAGCTCATTATCTCCTGGCAAGGTTCTGTTCCATTGACATTATCTCTTAATTATATTAAAATAAAAGACAGAATTTTACTGTTCAAGAATAATTTCTAAAACTATAATTTAGATTTAAACAACAGTGTCAATAATGCAGAGGGAGGATGCTTTTCAGATTCAGTGTAATTGGATTGGGTCTCTCAATCAGGTAAATCAATCCTCATAAAAATGGCATGAGTGTTATGATCTCCCCTGTCTGAACCTGCTCTTTTGGTGGCTGCAGCAAGCTGACCAAGCTGGGCAGAGGGTCCCTGAAGTGGTTTCACTGGAACTTCCCTGGGGCCAGGTATGATGGCTTGGCCTCTTGGTTCACGTGGAGGACACCTTGCATTACTCCCCTCTGCCAATACAAGTCAGAATAAAACACAGACATTTTTTTAAGGCTAACCAGTTTCCATCAGCTCCTACAGTTACCAACTAAATACTTAAGATAGTCATTCCAAGGAATTGAAATATCAAATAGGAACAAAACAGAACAAAATTTGGAATTAAGTTCACCCATACCGAACAGTGATATTAATTACCTGGTCAAAGTACAGACCTCTCCTGTAGTTTTAACTACAGGACAGTTGTGATGAAATTGATTTTTTTCTTATTCCTGTGTTTTAAATCCTGCCCATTACTGGCAGTGTCTGAATACAACTGCCCTTTTAGTTGCTCTTAAGTGCAAACAGAAGGGAGTTTGTATTCCTTTCTCAGAAGAAACAAATACTACAAGGGTGTACTTGAATTGAGGGTGGGAGAAAATATGTTATTTGAGAACTGGTCATGGTCTCATAATTAGGAATGAATTGAGTTTTGCATGTAAATTAAGGCTGACCAACTTCTCTTTTAGTTGTGAATAAAACTACGTTTTCAAAATTCCAGAACATGCCCTTTAAACTAGAGAATTAATTCAATTACAGATTTAAAATTAGTTAAGTGCATATCTTTCAAAACATTTCGTTCCCCAAGTCAAATGGTTTTCTCTCCTCATAGTCTTGATCTTAGCTCCAAGGACAGAATCCTGTAGTCTGTTTTGTGGAAAATAATAATATTTATTAGCTGTGCAGGGAAAAGAAGGACGTAAGTTTGGATTGGCCCCAATAAGTGAAGATTTCATCTTCTGCACTGTTTTAATTAATAGAATTCTTTTCTCAGATAATTTTATGTAAAAATATTTTCCTCCAAACACTCTGCTGTCTGCCATCTTCTGGTTGGGTCTGAAAAAGAAATGAGGATGAAAAAGTTTTGGTTGTTTTTTTGTTGTTTTTAACAGAAACCATTTTTAAAAACAGCCACCAACTCTGTTTCAACACTAGTGGCTCCAAAATGTTAACTCACATCACTGGACTTAGTTAATATTCTCTGTGAGTCAAACCACTAAATTTCCATACTGGTAAAGGCTGTTTGTTTGTAAGTTTAAGGTTAGTTCTGCAGTTTGGGTGTTTATAGCACTAGGGGTTCTTACAGTTATCTCCAGCACATCCCTAATGGTTTTAGCCTAATATTGATGTATCTTTACATTCATTGGAAATGTATTCTTAGTGTTCAGCATAGGCACACCCTATGTAACTAAAAATCCCCTCTAGGAGTCACAGGTCGAGGGGCCCTGAGATAGGTCTGTGGTGTGGAGAAGGAATTTGTTGTGTGTGAAACACAGGGAGAGAGGGAGGAAATTGTGGTCTTTAGTAGCCATTTACTGCAGTTATACATCATTTTGGGTATTCAGAGTCATCAAACTGGAATGGTTTGAGTGGTCATAGTATATATAAAGTTTAGGTGACTTTATAGATACTTTAAATATACTGTATTTAACAGCACTTAACACCTTACTGGTATCAGCTGAGATAAACACAAGTATAAGATATAATCCTTAGTAGGTATTTTCAACCGATAGCAGAATAAATAGGCTGTCTGCCTTATCTCTGTGCTGCAGTTTACATTGACAAAAGGTGGGCAGATACACTGGATTTAACTAGATTTTTTTTCCCTTTTTTTTTTTAACTCACTCCTGCAGGAGTAAATGCCAGGAAGTGTCATTGTTTCCCAAGGAATGCAGAACTGCTACTTAAGGAAAGCAGAACACAGCCCCCAAAAATCCTCATCCATTCATGAAATCATCTGTGTTTCAGAAACTCTTTTGGCTATGGGTGTTTATTCTTCTGCATTTATTTTTTGATTTTGTTCACAATATTTTTGTGAAATTTTATCCTTGTAAAAATCAAACACCTAGAGCAACAGCCTGTAATTCACACCCCTGTCAAACCTTGAGAACCCTGAATTCTCTAGTTTTCACTTGCCTCAGAAACTTATCCCTAAAGCCTTGGAGTAGGAGATATTCATGTATTTAGAAGAGAGTGAAATTCTCTGAGGAAGTTGTTGAAGGACTGGCTCTTTTCAAAATGGTCACCACGCAAATTAAATGGTTGTGATTTATAACGGAATATACCCTTCACAGGTTATCCATGCTCTGGGTGAGACTCAGCTCAGACCCAGGAGTTACTGCTCTTCCTTGATATTTTGTTGGAGTTAGGAACTGGGATAAAAGGAGGCATAGTGAAGGTTCAAGCTGATTCCCGGTAGGTTCTGTATGTTTAGAGTGGACTACAAATGGCAAGCTTTGGAGACTTGTTACGAATATGATTGGGACCAAAGGCACAGCACAGGTATTTTTTGTGTCAAAGCTGAGCCCTTTTGACCAGAGGAGAAAAATTGGCTAAATTTTAGGTGTGGAAGATGTATAGTAGAATATTCCTCTCTTCTGAAAGCAGAACGTAGAGCTTCTTTCATGTCCAATCAATGATGCTTTTCTTTAAGAAACCACAGCTTTTCTGGGTTTCCAGTACCTCACCACTGTGATAAGTAAAGAATTTCTTCTTTATATCTCTTCTAAACCTGTCTGTTTTCAGTTTAAAGCTATTTTCCCTTGTCCTGTGATTATATGCATTTTAAAAAGTCTCTACATCTTTCCTGTAGGCCTCACTTAGCATTGGAAGGTGCTGTAAGGTCTCTCTGAAGCCTTCTGCAGGAACAACCCCAGCTGTATCAGCCTGTCTTCATGGGAGAGGTGCTCCAGCCCTGTGATCATCCTCATGGTCTCCTCTGGACCTGCTCCAACAGGTCCATATCCTTCTTATGCTGGGGGTCCCAGAGCTGGAAGCAGCAGTGCAGGTGGGGTGTCAAATGTGAATCTGTTTGCAGAAATGCATTAAATTAAACCAATATATCTTTTGACAGAGTGGAAGAATTATTCACCTACAACCATCTCTCGGAAGGTGGAATGTCAGAAATAAAATACTCACACAAAAGTCTGGATTCACTAATCTGGTGCTCCCAGGGACTTCAGGTCATCTAATAGTTTGATGAAACAAAGTAGCTCAAAGGAAAGTGCTTCCTCTGGGATGTAGATATCTATAGCAATGGACTTTTCACAGAGCTATTGGTTAATATTGTTAAAAAACTAACAATCGTGGGATACTATGTAGTGAGAGCAGCTTTATGGGAGAGACTTGTGGCTTTTAATGATCATAGGATATGCTAGATATCAGACTGGAGAAATTAAATAATATATTTGTTATTAAATGAGAACTTAACCACACTGCTAGAGGAAGGCAGTATTTTTATGATCTTACATGGTATAGATTCCTCTTAACACTTCACAAGAAGACCTGGGAGTGAATCTGTGAAGTTTTGGTTGAAGTGACCTTTAAGTACAAGAGGCAATGACACATGGGAAAACACACTATAAACAAGCTTCAGTATGAAGATTTTTCTCCATGTTTGTCTTCTGGTTTAAAGTAAAATATTCTGTAAAAATTACATAAGGGAAAAAAGCAAAATGCAACTTTTCATGTCATTGACAGTTTGCTGACAGGAGTACAAATCAAAGCCTTGGCACCTTAATTTTCTCCTTTAATTTGTAATTGTAGTCTGCTTGAGCTGTATGTGTTTGTAGGGCATTTCACTCACAACTTCTCCTGGAGGGAATCAGCCCTTTGCTTTCAGGCTGTCACTGATGTGAAGGGCAGTGTGTGGCCCCAGAGAGCAGGTGTGGGCAGGGTGCTCCCTCCAACCCTGGGAAAAGCTGTGTCAGTCCCCTGTGTCCAGCCTGGCTTCCTGCCAGAGCTGGGCTGGATGGAGGAAAGTGAGTCCAAGATCCTCCCCAAACTCATGATTTTGGTTCTGTTTAGGGGGAATGAGAGGATGGAAGCAAGCAGGATGGGACTGAGACAGCTGTCAGCACAAGCCTCCGTGTCTTGGGAGATGAGTGGGTTCTGCATCTTGTGGAGAGGAGATGAGAAAGAGGAGAGGGGCTAAAGGGATTTGTGCCTTTCTTGAGGAGGGAAGAGGGTGGAAGTGCAGAGGGATTGGTTGAGAGTTGGGCAGGAGGAGCAGGCATGTCTCTGGGCACTGGTGGGGTAAGGGAAAAAGGAAACTCTCGAAGGGGTTGAGGATCATGGCCTCGCATCCCAGGCACAGGGAAGCTTGGTTACTGCCTGGACACCTTTTAACTCATCACTGGGCTTTGAATTTCTCATGGGTGGTGTCCTTAGCAGTAGGAGGGAAGCAGCTTGGACATATGAGAGAGCTGACAACCCTCCCAGAGCACTGGCCTCCCAGGCTCCTGCACCCTTGTGTGAAGTTTTGCTGCTGCCAGTGGTAAATACAAAATGTATTATTTTGTTCCTCATCTTTTAGGAGGGGAAATTAACTTCTGTCTGTGGTGCTGGAAAGCTGCTAGAGCAGCACATGACATAAAACCTCCTCAGTTAATAAGAGGAAACAAGTACTTTTAGTCCCCAAAATGATGCAACCAGAGATCTGTGTGCCTCTAACAATGTAGTTAAAGCTGAATGGCCACCAGCAAAAACTGACTTTCAGGAACTGTAAGTAATATGATGGTTGGGACTAACCTTTCATCTTGCCACAGTTCTTATATGGGGCCTCAGCCACTTGAACAGCTACAAGACCATGTCCAGATTAGGGTATCACTATCTGACCTACTCCCCCACTTTTGTCCTTCAATGTCGTCCCCCACTTTATTTTCTTAGAAGAAGAAACAGGAGCAGCTGAAATATTGCTTTTGTAGTTAATGTACCTGGCTACAAAAATAACACTAGCCTTTAATTTAATTTAGGAAAATTAGAAGGCTATTTCTGACCCAGCAACAATAGAAATTGAAGTCTATTTGTCACCTGCAAACACAGAGCTCAGACAGCAACAGTGCAAACTTCTTCATATTGGTCCCTAGTGTGATACTAATGCTGGCTGGGAGGAAGAGAATTAATTTTGTGGACCCTGCTTTAGAGCAAAGATTACCTATTGTGCTTAATTGTGAGCCTTCTTAGGGGGCCATTGTATGGCTGGGCACAGTGCTGAAGATGCTATACCTGTGACCCCAGGGTAGAGATTCAGCTTGCTTTCAGGATGAATAAATGGCGCTCCTAGTTCTTGCAGAAAATGAGAATAAATACAACAACTCCTCCCCCAGGATGCACTTGCTTGCAGTCAAAGATTTAACGTTGTCCAGTCTTCAAATATGATGTTAGTGTGTACAACAAAACCAATATGTACACTTCACATTCCACATTGTAATCGGCTTATAATAAAGTAACAAATTATTATTTGCTCATTAAGAATTTATTGAGAAGATAGTTCATTTATCAATATATTTTTTAAATGTACTTAACTTGTATTTATTTACTCAGAAATTGGTGTACCTTATTACTTGCACTTCTCAAACTCTGGTTCAGAGAGACTGTTTCACTAAAAATTCAATACAGCCATTGCATTTTGTACTTGTGTTTAAGAGCATGTAAAATTAGCAAGTATTACATTGTTGTACAGTATATTTTTTTGGTAGAATTGTGGATGCATTTTTCCAATTTGCAGATGTAGTTCATTTATCTTTCAAAGAAATCAGCAATAGAATTACTTGCAACTCTGTCCTTCTCCATATACTGACACTGTGCAGTGGGGCTGCCCCGTTCCTGGGATTGTTCAAGGCCCTGTTGGACAGGGCTTTGAGAAATCTCATCTAGTAGAAAGTACCCATGGAAGGGGGTTGATTTTTAAGGTCGCTTTCAACCCAAACCATTCTGTGATCTATGACTCCAACTTCTGGCCCTGTAACAAACTGTTTTGCTTTACATGTTTCAGGCCTGTAGGCTGCTGTCATTGAGGAAAATACCAGCATTGGTTGAATTTCTTGGAATCTGTCAGCTCAGGCATTGGTATTTTTAGGAATTTGTACTTACTTAAGCTTCAATTCAGCTTTGAGGGTTTCAAATTGTTTTAAGCACAGACTGATTCAAATAATTTCAAACTAGTACTGTATTGATTCCATAGGACTTTTGTGGTGACATAAACAAAGAAAAGGATTGCATTTCTCATTAGCACAGTGGAGAACGCGGCCTGCATGTTGTAACAATGATTCGGCTTTCTTGGAGCATAGTTCTTCAGACTTTCTTGGAGTTTGGGTGATACAGACAAAGTTTGCAACTTGACTTTTGTAAGCCAGAGTGTTGTCCAGTTTGAAATGATCTGTAGTTGGCATTGTGTTCCTGTTTGGATGAATGCAAAAGCCTTTGCCAGCTTTTGCAGTGCAACACCGTGAATTGCCGAAGTAGTAATTAGGCTGAGATTGGATCCCGTTCTCTGACTTATAGCATTGCCTCACAGAGAAGGCAGCAAGGGAATTATTTACCTTTTAATTGTAGTTCTCTGAAGGTGGGAGTCTCCATGGATTGATGCTCAGGGGGTCTCAGCTGTTGTGACCTTGGGTACTGAATGACTAGATTAAATGGTAAAGTTTAGAACTGGTCATAATGAGTTAGTACAAAAAGATGCCTTCAGGGGTCTATATGGCATATCATAGCCCCTAACTCCCAAATCCTTTTCAGACTAATTATAATAATTAGAACTTAAATAGGAATAAAACCCCATCTCTCAGGGGGAGGTGGGAGGATGAGTGTGGCTCTAATAGCGGACACCATGCTCAGAGAACTCAATTATAAGCAAGTAATTTTCTTCTCTCCAAAAGGTAATTGGCCTCTTCCACATCTCTTTTCTCACAGATGATGGGGGAGAATTGCGTGGAGAGGGTGCTTGCTGCCAATAGGAGCCAGGATTGCTGGTTAACGTGTGGAAATGAAACCCAGCAATGGCCTTAATATTCTCCTGTACTTAAAAGGAAATGTCCTGAACACTAAAAAATGCCCAATAGGATACATGTGGAAAAAATGCAGGAGTACAGTAGGTGGGTGTATTGAAAGTTGTCTTCACTGCTCCAGAGCTGGATGACCTTCATACAGACCCAGAACAGGAGCAACTCTCAGATCTTGCCATTGCATCTCGACATCCTATTGTTGAGATCATCCCACAAACAAGTGTTATAATTTGGCTTTAGGTATTCCTCTGAGACTGCCAGTAGTGGCCAGTTAGTTCAAATGTGGCAGCAAAATCCTGACAAGCAGTATTCCTTAGGTTTTGCATTTTTAACGTGCATGTTTAAATTTCCCTTTTTAAACAGTTTTAGTTAAGGAGTTTGACTGTAAGGTTCTGCCAAGAAACAAAGCTTCAAGGGAAAATCTGTACACCCCTCTTGTGCTCCTGTCCTTCCGTCTTATGCCAGGCCACCCCAAGCAGCTCTCCAGCCTGGCAGAGAGTACAACTAAAGGATCTAAGTGAGTTGATGTTTGCTACTGCAAAATTTAAAAATACTCTGCTGGTATTCAGTCAAGCTTAAGAGTGGTTTCTGGCCTTTAAGAATGTTTATGGCCCTTTATAATTCAGGAAATCTGATTTACTGGGAATGTTACCTCCACTGTACTAGTTGTGGACAAAGCCAGCTGAACAAATCTGTGATTAAAGTTAGGAAATTGTACAATGTCCTGAAGAGGGCAAGTTACTGGCCAGGTTGATATCTTTAATTTGACAACCTTCTAGTACCTCTGAGATTTGCTTGCAGTTAGTAAAATGCATAAAATTCTAGAGGAGTAACATGTGGCTTTTAGTTTTAAAACATTTTGTAACCGACAAATTTCATCTGACAGTAGTTTCAGAACAGATAGCAATTGTTTACAAAACCAGATGTTTTTATCTCATATTCTAAAATTCTTTGCAGTCAGGGGGGAAAATAAATAATCCACTTTCCCAGAGATATGTCTTCATATAATACCAGGCTGTCTTCACAGTCTGTGTGGTTTCTGCTCTGAGAGCATTACAACTCCAGACATTCCAACATCTAAATTTTTAGGGATGAGGCAGCACTCCTTTTCTTCCAGCTGCCCTAAATCGCAAAGTTAGTGTTCCAGTGTCTTTCTATTTGCAGTGGCATTTAAGGATACATCTGAAAGTGCAATTTCCCCAGCAGCTCCTTGGCTGAAAGGTATAACTGTGTTCTCAGATTTCCAGTTATGGGTAGAGAACTGCAGAAGGCTGTGCATCTGCAGTGGGCTCTCTGTTGCTTCTTGCATCAAATATTGGCAAACTTTTAACTAACAAACCTCCAAATGGTGTCGTTAACCTCTCTGGCATTCAGCATCTGTAAAAGCTGTGGTTGCCATAGTAGCAAGTTCTTGCCTGAGCGATAGTCTTCTTATGATGTCATCAGAAAATAGCCTGTTCCCAGGAATACCTTGAACTCCATATAGAAAAGTGCTGCCCTCAGTGTAGTTCAGTAGGGAAACAATTAGAAATGCATGTTTTTATATCGTTATGAAATACCTCTTTTCTATGTGCTGGCACATCTTGACATCTGCGGTGGAATTTTTAAAGCAAACAGGAGAACTGCTTTGAACTTGTTCAAGAACAGTTATTATGTAAAATGTGTATCTGACAGTGAGGGTTTTTTACATTAACCATAGTGGTTATGTGCCTGTCTGCTATAGACTGACTATTGTTTAACTGGAGTGTTTTATTCTATGTCACAAAGTTCATTCAAGTTTCTTAGCTCTGTTCCTGAAAGAACCACAAGTTTAAAGATTAGTGATGGTTTATTCTTCTCTGTTCTCAGCACTTGACAAAGAATGCCCTTTTCCTTGACATGTATTTCTATATAGAGATAATTGATGCTCTGTGAATTCTACCTTTTTTCTTGCCTGGATCCATACGTGCTATGTAAGAGCTCTGAGATGGTGCACACTGGTGTGGGAGTGGCAGCAAGGGAGGTTGCTGTGCTCTGTCCTGTACACTGGGTTTCTGCATGTCTCATCCTAAGAAGTTTTGAGTAGAATGAGCCATGCAATCACTCTTACAGCTTTTTCCGGAGCATTGCCATGAATCCAGGAGCCTCTACATGGTCCACACACATGCAGAGTGACCAAGCACCTCGCCTGGACCAGAGTGTTTGCTGAGACTGTTGCTCTCTGGCTGCCTGTTGCTTTCTGACCAGCTCCAGGTGGGATAATGGAGCAGGTGGCTGCTTGCACAGCTGTTCCTCATGCCATAAAACACCTGCTCTGTTGTTAGCCCGGCGGGTCTTCTGTAGGCCAGAGCTCTTGAGTCCAGCCCTCTGTGCCTACCTAGGCTGGAGAACCCAGTCTGAAACTGCTAATCCTGTGTCACATAATCAGGGCCCCACCTGATCCAGAAGTCTGCCCTTATTTAATTTTGTGCCACCTAAATGGCCTCAGTCATCCTCTGATCTTGTTTGACCTGGTTTTCAACAAGACTCACAGCACCAGCAGAGGCTGCCCTGCCTAATGCCATTCTCACTGCATGGTCTTGCTCAAATGTTGGTTTTTTCTCCTATCTCCTTTAAAACAGAATCTGCTACCTAAGATATTTTGCAACCTATCTTTTTCCCCCAGTATATGCTACAAGGTGGTTGATTTCATCTTAGGAAGAAATTATTTTCTTAACTGTGAGTGTGATGGGGCACTGGCACAGGTTGCCCAGAGAAACAGTGGCTGCCCCATCTCTGGAAGTGTTCAAGGCCAGGTTGGATGGGGCCTGGAGCAACCTGGGGTAATGAAAGGTGTCCCTGCCCATGGCAGAGAGGGTGGAACGACATGATCTTTTAGGTCCCTTTCCAACCTGAGCCATTCTAGGACTCATTTAAAAATACTCTTAAAAATAAGCTTTTTGAAGCCAACAGAAATTGAGCTACATAGATGGAGAAATGTAGTGTTTGTAAGGGAATGTTTTCACTGTGTATCTTTTGCTCACTCTAAGCCAAATTAAATATTTTGCAGAATCTGTTGTATTTTTTCTCAGTCACACTGCCCCTTGTAAAATAGGAAGCATTATATTGTGCAGCTAAAGATTAGTGTTTTGGGTTTTTTTTTAAATGGGCATTTGTTAAAATCATGTGATGACTCTGAAGAGTAAAAATGCTGTTCCAGCCTCTTCTTTCTTCCAGAAAAAAATGCTAATTGGCCTGATCTGCTTTTTAATAGTGGCATTTATTACCTATTGAGGCAAATAAATTTGTTTAATTCCCATTTACTTTTATTCCCTTGGAAAGGTAGTTCATTTATATTTCATTTCATTGAGGACACTCTGGACTTGAGCTGTCTGGTAGCAGAGAGAGCTGGAGAATGGAGCAACAACTGTATTATTGAAGAGCTCCATAGCCACAGACTGGGAAAAGCGTGATCGGATGTGATTTTCAGAACAGATGCCCAAGCAGAGTTGGCAGTTAATTAAAAGCACTATGTACTTAATGATTAACTAATCACAGCATGATTGCATTCAACGGAGATGCAAGAAACTTCTCTGCTGGATTCAACAGAGAAACTCCTAATGTCTGCCTTCAGGGTACCGTACTTACAGCCGTTTGCTTTTGCATTACCAGCAGAGACAACAGGAGCAGTTAGGCTGGCAAATTTCATTAAGCATTGCTCAGTTAAAACTTTAAAACCAGAAAAGATGAGCTTAGTCAATACTGTGTCTGCTATACATATAACACAGCGTGTCTTTAGCAATGGTATTTCACAGCCATGTTGTCAAGCAAGTGATGGCAAAGCACCGTGAACATTTAATCATGCTTCATCAGGAAGGTGTAGTAAGTATTATTTCCATTCTACCATGAGTAAATAATGGAGAGAGAGATTACACTACATAAGTGACATGCCTGTAAATAACAGTCTGGAATGTTCTAGATATTCACCAACAGATGATGTTTCTTTTTTTTTTTTTTNTTTTTTTTTTTTTTTTTTTTTTGTTTTTTTTCAGTAGAATTACAGAGTCATACTTACAGTGCAACACCAATTCATTTCAAAGTTATTTTCTTCACCTCTTTCTCCAATATTTTATTCTTTCTAATTTTACCCTCAACTATTCAATTGTTTTGAACAGGAGCTGTCCTTTTGCCTAAATTTATGTACAACACCTAGCACCATAAGGTCCTGTGGTATGACAACACAAATAATCACAATATTGCATTTCTGCATTTCATAGATTGTGATCACAGAAAATCTAGTTATGTGCAAAATGCAATGCAGGAAGCTGAGGCATTTTCAACCCAATTAGAAAGCAAATTTCTGAGAAATCTCTGGGGTGATTGCTTTCTTGTCACAATTCTGCTTCATGGTGTGGATGCAGTCCAGATAATTAGAGCTAGAAAGGAGAATGACAGTGGATTTAAAAAAAAAAAATTACTGTTTGAATTCTGTGATGATACTGAAGAGAACATTTAAAAATTATTGTTAGAGATTGCCAAAGATAATTGTTCCTGTGTGATCATGTTTGGCAATATAAACCTGCTACTTTCGCCAGTAGTGAAGTGCTCTGCCTGGCTGTAAGGATGCCTGGGTCCTGCTCCTGACTTGCACAGGCTGCCAGTGCAGGATACTCAGCCTCTATCTTCTTGCTTCTCAAATTTGTGGGTAGCAGAATCCAACATGGGAAGAGATGCTTGGAATAATTACACACATGCACTATGCACAAGAGATCCTTGGCTGGAGCAGGGTATCTCACCCAACATCAAGGCAAACTGGGGCTTATTCTCTTGATACAGCTTGAACATGGTTTTCTTCCCTGCAGTTAGGTCAAATTCAGGAAAAAAACCAATGTTTATTACCTCCTGTGTGCCTTTTGCTGTGGCCAGCTGGTGCGCACATTCTGTGTTTCACTGCAAAATTAGTTTTGCCAAAGCGAAGCCTTTGGAAGTATAAGCAACCAGCTTTTCTTTTTAAGGCAGTAGGTGGAATAATAAGACTGGCTGGTGCCTCTGTGGTGGCAACAGCCATTCAGCCCACATTCCCATCAGATGGGCTCTGGGCCCCTCCATCACCCTGACAACTCCTTCTGCTGTCTTTTCCCAGTCCTGCAGTTCTGACTGCCCAGTCTCCAGCAAAACAGAAGAGCTGTGAGCTGCAGGCCAGGCACAGAAGGCAAAGGTGTCAAGTAGAGGTCCAGTCCCTTGGTGTCTGGGTAAAGCCTGGATGTCCTTCCCTGTCCTCATGGCACTGCTGCACTCTTCTGGTGCTGCCACAGACAGGACAACATAGTTTTGCTCTGCATGTCACCTTGTGGCTGTTGGCATGTAACTCTGCAGAGCTGAAGCCTTGTCCCAGGGATTTGCACATGCTGACTAGAACACATGGACAGGGCACCCAAGGATTTTTGGTCACTATATAGAAGTCCAGAAAAGACAAAACACCTGTCAAAACCCCTGATTTGTCAGTGTCAGGTCCCTGGTTGCACTATGGAGAAGCCAATACAAAGTGCCTAAGCTAATGATGGTTCCAGGATAGTCATTGCTAAAGTTGCTTCCAGACCCCTGTCAGAAAAGGGGAGTCCCCAGGGCTGCATGGCTCTAGCATGGATATGTGCCTCCAGAGTGGGAGTGCTGCTGGACTTCTCTTGCAGTGTATGGTCCGTGCATGGATCTCCACTTTTGGGCACCCCTTTTTAAAAAGGAATAGAACCTGTTTTTCCCCATCCAAGTAGTAGTGAAGAAAGACATCAGAGGAGATGGACCTGTCAAAAAGAAGTTTTCTATTAGGAAAGCAAAGTCATAGTGACCAACCAAGTTGGAGGAAAGAAGGAAATCAAATAATAGCACAAATTGATCTGACAATACATCTCCTTTGTTGCTCTGAACAGAAAAAAAAATGAAGTGTTGCTAAAGTGAATGTGCTTCATGCTTTCCACGTATAGAAATATGTAGTGGCCTTGTTTTCAAGGTAGAAAAACAAAGGGAAGAAGTGCAACACGAGCAAAGCGTGAAGTGGCTCCTCTCCATGGTAACGTGTTGCATGAGTGACATCTTTGTGGTGATAAGGCGTGTAGGAAGCTCTTGAGCCCCACAGGAAAAAAATGTCTTGATCGACTCTCTGTGCCTTCTCTGGCATAAACAACCAAGCACACCACGGATGAGAGATACTTAAAATTATATTTGGGTTCTGGGGTGTTACTTGGTATCATAATGGACTAGTGTCAACATACCAGAATTTTCCATGGTCTTTCTACTTCTTTTAAAAAATGGGTCAGAAAACTAATATTACTTTTAAAAAGGCAGCTCATTGAAAAGGCCATTGTTTTAATGAGAAGTTACAGTGTTGAAGTGCCTATTACAGTTTCCTGGGTGTAGGGGAGGCTGACCTTTCTCACAGGATGGCAATATAAAACTGAGACCAGTGGGAAAAGCTATGAAAGGAAAAATATTTATCTTTTTTCAGATTTCTCTGTTAAGATTCTCCTCTAGATTTTCAATCACTTCAGAACAAAAGCCCAGGAAAGAGACACCAAGAAACAACAAGACCAGAAAGCATCACTTGTGGTGGCTGAAGCTCTGAGTTGCTCTGTGGAAGAAGCCAGCCCCAGTCACGCGAGCTCAGTTGTGGAGCTCTGATGTTTGCTGGCAGGGCAGTGGTGGGCCGTCAGAAGGAGAGTTCTGATGGTGTTTTCTGCCCCCTTCCCTCGGTACCTACTTGATATTTTCCCTTCAAAGAAGAATGAGCCGTCAGGAGGAGAGGGACAGAGAGACTGAGGGGTGATCTTGCTGATCAGTGTCTGTGTGTGCACCCATGTGAGGGTGAGTTCTCCTCTCTCTCTGTTACTTCGTCAGACACAGCAACTGATCCATGCTCTGATTGGAGCATTGATGAAAAATCACTGCTTGCCAAATGGAGACGTTAAAAAAGCCACAACATTAAATCAACAAAAATAAATTTAAGAGCAACAACAACAACAAAAATGTTGAAGTTAGTATCTTCAGGTTATGGAGAATAAGGAAACTTACAAAAAATATTTGAGGTTTTTTTTTTTTTAATGCCAGAGACTCATTTGAAAAGATTGCTTGCAGTAAGAGCACTGAGCTGGGGTGCAGGTAGCTGATTTCCATGACCTCTGGAGAAAGACTACTTTGTATAATTGTTACAATGAGAAAAATCATCGAGATCTGAGCTTTAACCTGCAGCCCTTACTCACTAAGTTGTTTTTCTAATGTTGTGGACTATTGAATGATAAAAGTTATTTTTCATTATGTTTGTCTCATTTCTATGTTACGCCATGCTTATAAAAATGTCAGCTATTCCTTTTAACATAGGAAAAATTTCTAAATGAAACTTTTTTATCAGAAATAATGCCTGTTCTGTAAAGCAAGTTGATAACAATATGTTAGGATACTGGATTTCACATTTCATATTGAGCAGGTATTGTTCTTCTGTGAAAATTAGTGGAAGTACTAAATAAATACATTTTTCAAAGCCCAATCCTGTATTATTTCCACTTAAAGGATTATCCACCTTTGATAAGAATAGCCTAAAACTTGCAAAGCAGGGTAGTGGGGTAGATTTGTCAGAGATATGTACACTTTTCCATTTGCCATGTGTGATGCATTGTAGTTTTTCTACTTCCTTACAAAAGAAAAAGCATCATGTTTTTAAATAGGTATGCATTAGCTACTGAAATTTTTCAGAAAATACATCTCAGAGCAATACAATACCACTCCCTCCTATTTTTATACAATCAAAACTGATTTACAAAGAGAGACATGCTACTTGAAAAACAAACCCTGAGATCAATTGGTGGATTCTGCTGATTTCCATGTAAACTTCTTGCTTCATTTTCAGCATACAGAAGCTTAGAGGATGAATTGACCTTGTACAAACTTAGCCAACCTCAGCAATCTCCTGCCAGATGTGTGCTTCATTATTTAAGTGATACCACACTGTCAGACTCCTCCTGAAATGAAGTGGACATGCCAATGCAGCGTCTGGTCCTCAGATCCTTAGTTCCTGTAAGTAGAAAACCCTGTACAGACGGAGAGCTGATTCCATGGACTCTAGGGAGACTCATGTGGGTTTGAAATGTTAATCAATGCAGTTCAGACTGCTCTGAAAGTGGTAGAACTTTAAAACTTCTGAGTTACTTCATGTCTCCATTCTAAATGAGTTTATAATGTTTCAACGTTCAGTATTTCTAATGTTTAGGTTGATTAGATAACTGATAACTGCTAGCTATTTCTATTTTTATAATACATTTTAAAAGTATTGATTTTAGGCAAAATCAGGCTCTGCTCATTTATATTTGTGAGAAATTGTGTGCTGTTATATAAATTAGACTTCTTCCCCTTTCTTTCTGTGGATACTTTTTGGGGATTGTTGTTTTGGGGTTTGATTTGTGTTTTGATTTTGTTCCAAAGATTTGGCATCACTGTCATAGTGAACACCTGTGAGACACCCTCCCAGGGGGGCAAACAGAGCAAGTGAATCCCGAGGACTGAACACTTGTTCCTTGATCAGCAGGCTCAGGCTGTAGGGAGGAAAGGCTTTGCAGAGCTGAGGTTCCCTCTATAAATTGTCCTGGTTAGGACACAAGTACTGCCGTGTTACAAAAAGTCCATTGATAGCTACTGAAAGGAACTGGATGGAGTGATCAGTAAAATCTGACACTTTCTATTTCCAGAGTGGGCAGTGTAAATGGCACAGCAGGTTCTGGGGGATCCACAAAGCAGCAAAAGTCAGGAGAGGCACCGTGGAGAGCAGCCTGCTCCAGGAAGAGGACAAGCAGGAATAGCTCAACTGAATCAGTGCAAGCCATGCCGTGAGTGCATTTCATAAGCACAGTTTTAAAAGCATATTTGGGCTCTGGCAGAGAGTAAGGGGGACTGGTGACAACGCTTATTTTGCACCTAACTCGATGTTTTTTGGTGAGTTTTACTTTCTAAATATATGTGTGCTTGGAGGCAACAAGGATGGCAGTCCCCATCTGAACCTGATGACTCCTTTTTCAGGAAATAACTTAAGAATTTCACACCTCACTTAGTGCCAAGTTTAATATTTTTATAAAGATTACTTGTACAGTGTGGAGGCATTTGGTTTAAGCAAGGCCTGAAAGATTCTGAGCATTTAGAAGTACACAGCAGAGCATGCCAAATTAAGCTGATTTTCTAAGCAGAGAGAGTTTCTTTGATTTTCGTTTATTTAGTCATGTGTAATTATTTAAAATTACACATCGAGCTAAAAGAAAATTCTCTGAATTCATGGGGAAAAAAAGCCATTTAAGCTTTCCAAGGATGCACAGTACTGTGACAGCTGAATGAGGGTGGTTCTAAGGATCTGAGGGCTATTTTATGCATTACTTTTGGAGGGAAGGAGTTTCCTTCATTAATTGATGATATTTAAAGCCTTTGGCATTGCTTTCTTTGGACATTCAGTAATCCATTCAGCCATCATGCCAGGCAGCTTCACTCCTGTACATTTTTGTATATCTGAGGTGTGTCTTCAGGTTTCAGGTAAAAGTTTTGTATTGTGCAGGGTGTTACACTGCCATTGGATAAAAGATTTTGCTTCATGGATCTGCAATCCAAACAGACAAACAAGGAAAGGAGGAAGGAAGCAGATGGTGTCTGAGGGATCTGCTCAACAGGTGAGAGCAGGGAAAGAAATCAAAATTCATGACTGAATAGAGCTTTCCACAGTACCAATACTGTCTGTACCCTAGGTGCAAACCCTTCTTAGGTTGGAAGGAAGATCTTCAAACTCTCATCAAATCTGCCATTCTTTTTTTTTCTTTGACCAAGTAATCTTATAATGTAAATATAAATTGACCGTACTAAGATATGTTCACGCATATTCATGAATAATCAGGTTTATTGTCAAAGTTATGGACAAATTAAACTTTAGCTACAAGATGGAGCTGGCGTAAAGTGTTTCTACAGTGGCGATCCTGCAGAGAGAGAGGTTTTGCAGTTAAATCTTTCACCATGCATCCATGCCGCAGCTGGTCTCAGAATTAGTGACCGAATAGCATGTGCACACTCAGAGATGCACATGGTTTGGGTTTCCCTTGGGCCTGGAAACAGCAGACAGGACCCTGTCCTAAGAGGAGAAAGGAGGCAGTGGAAGGGTGTTACCATCAGTCTTCAGCTTTCTTTTTTCAGTCAAGAAACAGTATAAAGGGGAATTATCAACAGCTCTCAGCTTAGTCTTTACTGCAGTTTTTGAAGAAATACATGGTATTTCTTGTGATACTACAGAGCAGTCTGGAAATACTTGAAGAACAAGGAGGCACTGCAGTCAACCGAAGTGACAGCTAAAGGGCTGAGTGAGAGCTTTCCCAGAGGTCCCATGTCACCTGGATCCATCTTTGAATTTGGCTGTATTTTCCTTCCCACCTGAAATAGGGGGAATTCTTCTTTACCGTGTTGTAAAGGTGAGATATATCACTTGTGTATAGGTAAGTCCAAAAGGTCTCTTGAACCCAGTCCTGCTCGAGTAAAATCTGCCTATGATTTGTTCAGGCAGCAGAAACTGTAAGCCATGGTCAGCTTGCCCAGCTCAACACTGCTCTCTCAACAGATTGGTTGGGACTGGTTTAGGACTACACTAACACAGCTTTGCTTGTTCTTTATACATCAGAGCGTGGACAGACCTGGAAGTTGTGTCAGCCATGAAGGTCAATGAACATATCTGTGAGGATGTGGCTGGAGGTACTTGGAGAAGGAGAAAGCATCAAAACCACTTCTCCCCGTGTGTACATCTACATCCAGAGGTGAGTCAGGCTACTGGCATGAGCAGAAGGGAGTGGGAAACACAAGTTACTTGCCTTAATAGCACTGCCAAGAACTTTTAGTTTTCTTTCTTCAAAATCATTTGAGAACCAGAGGGGACAGCTTAAGAGAAGAGTTGCTCTAATGGAGAGAGACGTGGAGGCAGGTCATCCTGAAACTGCACTCTAACTGTATCACTATGGATGATCCCCCATCTGACACACACTCTGAGCTCTTTAAAAATCTAAGCACAAGATGTTCAGCTTAAAATTATTTAACAATATTTTTATCGTGTTAAGATCCACTTTTATTCCCCAGTGTTGGTAAGTCTGGCACCCAGCCTATGCTGCTGGTGCCCTGATGCTGGAATGCACAGATTGTTTTAGGGAAACCTGTTTGATGTGTGTGTCAAATATTGGAAATTTTGAATATATTTTGCCCTATAAGCTTACTTTTTTGGCAGTCAATTCTGTTGCAGACCTTGTAAAAACTAGTTGTTTAACACTTATGGAAGCAAAACTCACATTTTGAACAGGTCAGTGAAATTATTTCAGCCATAGGTTTACTGTATCAGTAGAGACTGAAAGCATTGTTATTTTTATTTAATATTTTGAGGGAAAACACATTTACACAAAAAAGGAATTAAAAATATACTTTTTTTTTTTTAAAAAAAAACACATTTGAAACCGTGCCAAGGTTTCATCTCTAGGAATACTATTTTTTCTGTGTTTCAAGTAGCCTTTTTCCAGGGCTGATCAATCTGGAGTGCATCAACAAATACTTGACTCTAGTGAAATTAATCAATTAGGAACGTATCACTGAACACCTCAATAAACTAATATTTAATAGCTCTGGACTGTGCAAAGGCTGAACATTCAATTTCACCTTAAATGCATAGCAGTCATAAATATATTTTGAATACCAAGCTAATTGTGCACGAAAATTGTTAGTTATGTATGCAAATGGATTGCTGCACTCTGGATCTGAGAATTGTCTGGGCTGCTTCTGCTTTTAAAAAAATGGTTCCTCATGGTTAATTGTCCTTATTCAAAATTCCTTTAACAAAATATCCCCAGATTCTAGTTGTTTTCCTTCATGAGTAATGCCCACTTATCAGCCATTCTAAAGCTTAATTTGCCCTGGAGGCATTCTTAAAGCAGTATATTGTTTGCCTGAATTAAGTTGCACACAGTTCTTAATTGTCTTTGACAACCAATACTCAACTCCCTCTGCATTCAGTACTGTCAGCGTTTGTGTGCATGGTGCACCTGTGCAGCAGCTCTGCAGTTTTCATCAGCAGGGTTAGAAACAGGTGTCACCTGCCAAACCCACAGCACTGATGGGGAGAAGATACCAGTGAAAGGCAGAAAGGGGATTGTGAATGTGTGAGTACAAGCAGCAGCACCATAAATTTTTCTCATATTGTAAATGCGAGATACTTACCGATAAAAGTTTTAGTTCTAGTTAAAAGTGGCATTTTGCTGAACTGTCCAATTTGAAGACGAAAGAGAATTTGTTCAGGTTTTGCATAGAAAGGGCTTTGCTCATTGCAGTAGTGCACAGTAAGTGAATGTAGTTAATGATGAAAACTTTGGGGCAGTGTTCAGAGCCCAGCCCTGATCTCAGAGTGCCTCCCCTGCAGCACAAAGAGCACCACAGGCTTTGTGCAGAGAACACGTTGGAAACGTTTTTCCTGAGAAGTCAGTGGACTCCAATTTCTCACTTCCAGGAGCCCCCTGGTGCTGAGAGGGATGAAGAGCCCGTCCCTGTTTGCAGGAATTTTGCAAGTTAAACCCACTTTTCTTACACAAGTCCCAGCACTGTTGCTTTGTACAGGCCAACTCTAAGACCAATATGATGTTAGGAGCATTAACACTAGATGATGATGGGTGTCATTTTATAGAAGTCTTCTAAGTACTTTGCCTTTCCTGCTGCTCTTGACTGCCTGTGGTAACAGTCATTGTTGCTGCAACTGAACCCTCAAATCCACAAACTTAAAATCAGAGCTTCAAATATTTGCTTTCCATCAAATACATCACAAAAATTAATTTAGCTGTCTTCTGTGGTCATTGAAAGACAGGTGACAAGATGTTTTTTCTTCTAAGACTTTCTTCTACTGCAATATTTGTCTGCTTTTTGAGGAGATTGGATTGACTTTGGAGTCACTAAAATGTGGCCATTGATCCCTCAGAGACGAGACAAAAAGGATAGTGTTATGTATAAACTCTACCCGTTGCTGCTATCAGGGAACTCCATAGGTATAATTATGCCATGGAAACAGTACAATACTTGAGAAATCTAGAATAGAGCAAAAAAAAGGAGAATGACTGAAATATGTTATCCCCTGCCAAGAAGAATTTCCAGGCTGGGTGTCTGTATCTTGTGTGACATTAAGAGGGATTGGTTGTTCAAGTAAACAAAAATGTAGAAAACCTCTAAGAATAATGAAGAATATCATTGGATTTCTAGGACATTATCACCAGTGTGTAAGTGTGTATATGGAAAAAAGATTCTTCCTCTATCAGTGTTTTTACAGTTCTCATTAAAATAAGGGAGAAAATTCAACATTAATATAAGAAGGCAGGAGAGAATAAAATTCAAATAAATGCATACTTCTCTGTTTATATTAATGCATTTTCTCAAATATTTTATTAGATGATCTTCACTTCCCATTGCCCTGTGAAGATGCTGGAGCCATTCATTTTTAGTGCCAATAATTTGGTCAAATGGGCAGCCATCAGAAATTATCTAATATTTTTCCTATTCCTTTGTTATAGTAGAGACCTACAGCACAAATGCACTGCATCAAATGCAGAACAGGATTATTTAGGTATTTTTATTACTTAGGTCTTCAAAGTATTTAAGTGCATTTTTAAAACTATTATTAAAACGTAATTTTTAGAAAGTATTCAGTGCTCAGAGTTTCACCCACCTGAGAAACCACTGGAGTAGTTACTCTCTTCTTTTTGAGTATTGACTCTGTTGGCCTCATTCTGCTACACTGTCGATCACTGAGTTGTGCTTTTGTTGGCCTGTCATTCTGCAGAGATAAAAGCAGTGAGAATCAGGCCTTTTGTTAGCACACGAAAGCTTTACCACCTGGAAAAGTGTGTCAGCTTTTTTGATTTATTTGTTCAGAATTTTTCACTTATTGCCTTCTGGGTCAAATGACAAGTATTTGGAGGCAGAGTGTAGCTTCAAAGTCCCTCTTTTTAAGGAACTGAATTATGTAGCTCATCTTAGTATAAAAAATATTTCTGATCAAGACAGTTTACTGCATCAGGTTTCTCAAAGGATGAACCTACTGCATCTCTAAGCTGTTTTTCTTCACTAGCCTGATTCATCTAGTGAAAATGGGGAGAGGCAAGTACAGTTATCAGGACCCAAAGGCAGAGGATGAAAGCAGAAAAATTGGCTTCTCTCTTCATGGCCCTCTCTTTGGGAAACAACTTTTGCTTATCTAAAGGAAAATAAAAAAAAGGAAAGTTATTTTCTTTATTAACTTCTGAATACGTATGTAACTCAACATTCAAATCTCTGCTCAGTGACATGTTTTGTTCCTAGCTTTGCTCTAATACTTTTGACAATGCCCATTAAGCCAAATATATTATAACATTCTCTTCTAGAAATCAGTCTTTAGCAGCAGCTGGCCTGGGCTACTACTTTAGGAAAACAGAGATTTTAAATTTCTTAATGTTTTACCTTAGAAATATCGTAATAGGGAAATAGAGAGGTGGAAGTTTTCCTTAGATGAGCATATGCCAGACCTGCTTGGTTTTGAAGAGCTGTGATTGTCAGAGGTCCAAAATGGGCCAAGTCAAATTAGCACTAATTAGCACTTCAGCAGCATCATTTGTGCTGTTAATGCTGAATTCACCACAACTTACTACTGCCTCATCGTGGCAGCCTGTGAATAAATCCTTAAGTACCTCGCAGATGCTACGATGTTTAGAGGACATAAACCTTGCCACTGACTAGGGAGTGTGGTAGTCCACATTTATGGGAATCCGGTATGTTCAAAATGAAAAAAACCCCAAACTTCTTCCTGTTGCCAAGGTGAGAGTCACGCATTAATACTGAGACAGTGTTTTCATATGCTACAGGATTAAGTACCTTATTTTTGTAAAGCATTGTTCAAAATTTCCCTGAATTCTATCCAGTAGTTGCATTATTAATCTACTTTGTAAACTAAAATCTGGAAGATTTATTTATAAGAAAGGGCTTTTTACACAGGCATCTGCCTGCCTGCTTGCGTAACTCCCCTCTCCCATTTAGAAATCCGAGAGTGAAGGTGGCTGCCTCTGAAACAAATAATGCAGAGGGTCTCTTAACAAAGCGAGGGGCTGCACTTGCTCTTCTCCTGCAAAATTCAGCGGCGCTGCTCCCTGGCTGGGTGAACAGCTGTGGCAACAGCCCTAAGCAGGCACAGAAAGAGTGGGTACAGTGGCAGATGAGATGGAGCAGGAGAGGGAAGGCAGCATTTGGTTGAGCAGTTGGGTAGAGATGAATTTTAAGCAACAGCGGGTTGGCAAGGGGTTTTTGAAAATGGTCAAAACATGGAACAGAGCTGGTAGTATGTCCCATGATGCTGAGGACATCACTGAGAGATGGGCTGGAAAGAGTTGCATGAGGATGCCTAAATACATTTGATTTGAGCAATGTTTCTAATGCTGATGAGACTGGACATGCTTTATGGGACTACTTGAAGCTTGCTTTTACGTTTTAATCATGCTAAACTTTCTGACAGTAAGAAAACAAAGGAACTGTCTCTTCTTCTTCCCTGACAATACGACTCAGAAATAAACTTTCTTTCTCTGCCTTAGAAACCTGGCAATGCTCAAATGTTTTAAAGAAACAAACAAAAGCCAACAACCAAGAAAACCCCAAACCTTTTTTAATGCATCATCATGAAGCACAGACTGCATCTTTTTTTAACTGAGTGCCTTATCCAAGGCAATGAAACCTTTCAGCAGTAAAAGGAGAAACTGCCTTGGAATGGATGTTTTCATTGGTCATCCCTCTACTGCACTGTAAAACAGTAAATGATTTTTTTGAGGTCTCCTCCCAGTAAATATCAGTTCTCATTTTCAGGGTTTCTGTCTGGCAGTTGTATACATTAGGGGGTGCTTTTAAAAAGTGATAAAACATGCTATAGATGTGATGACATAAAATTAATGTATAATGTCGCGGAAGAAGCATATGTTAAATGCTTCTCCCAGGGCTAAGTAGGGTATTTAATCACCAAAGTTTTGGTCTTTGGCCTTTTAAAATGCTTGATTGCATACATTCAGGAGTCATGGCCCCCAGGGTGTTACACAGAAGTTTGGAAAGGTTGAGATTTCATAACAGAACACTGCTTGTATTGATTTCTTCTGGTGTTCAGTAAAACTTACAAAAAAGTTAAACAGCACGTTTATGTTTTTATAATTTCTATAACAATAAGAACAGGAAAATGACTTTTTTTGATCTCTGAATTGTAATTGTGAAAATGATATTAGGACAGATTATGATTCAAGATTGTATTTTCACTTGTCATAACTATTAAGAGTAGTGATGTCTGCCTTAGAGTTTGAATTATAAAAGATTTTGTGTCTGGTTTATCATTATTATTATTATTGGTCCTATATTTTCATGCAAGCCATAAAACCATTTTAGCATAAATTCCTTACGTAAATGCCATTATTAAGTGCTATCAGGGTTGAACACCAGTCATTAAATCCTTCTGAGCAGTAACAACTGGGAGAGTTTAATGGAGCCCTCATCAAAGATGAGCATGGAAGAAGATGGAGAGAAGCTTCTGTGTATGCTGCCTGTAGCCTGGAGGGGAACAGAGCAAGGAGAACCTCTATAATTTACTGTGCTTCTCTGTTGTAAGGAAAAAAGAATTAAAACATGTAACCTAAACCAAAGCCTAGTAAAACCTGTGGGAAGCTTTCTGTTAACTTCAATGTGCACTAGATCTGGTTGATAGATTTCTAAAATACAAAGCATTTCACATGGTGTGTTGAAGAGGTTTTTCCATGCAATGGACACACATAATGAGATCTTTCATTCTCGCCTTTTCCCAGATTTGGCCTTGAAGAAAACCCTAGAGCTGAATGTTGTTGAACTTTGGGCAGAGTTAGATTCTGACCTGAATATTGAGGACAGAATCCTTGTGTATTTTTGTTTGTTGCCATGTAAGTCCTTTATCCTTTGCTGCTCTGTTCTTTATCATCTGCAGGATAAAGGTTTCTGAACCAGAAATAGATTTGCACATGGATATCCAGGCTGTGGGGGCAATAGCTCTTCTTTTTACCCCATCAACAGATCTGGCTGCTTCCCTCCTGCAGCACTGAGAGGTGGAGTGTTACCTCTACACGTAGATGCTGGCAAGTGTCTCTTTCCTCAGCAAGAGTGTGTAAGGTAAAATACCTTGTAGAAAGTCAAGATTTGCCTTTCAGGTGGTTAGATATGAGCACACCAGCCTGCCATTGTATCCCCCTGGTTGATTTGGTCATCTGCTGTTTAGTTTCTTGAATGACTTTTTGTACCAACTACCAACATATCCCAAGTATCAGAAATCTTTCTTTTTTATTAAAGAATTGTTTTTCTTTTCTCTGTGATTCTTGACAATGTGATTGATGGGAGCAATGAGGGATTCTTTTTCTGCACAAAATAATTCATTGTTCAGAGAGAAAATTGTAGTGCCCTCTTTGTAACTGGAAAAAAGATATCATTGCAGAGAAGTCATCCATTATTTCTCATTTGGCACTTGAGCATTGACTCTAGAAGTGTTGCAGTTACTTTTTTGGATTGGGCATCTATTTTCTAGTATTTGGAGTGCTGCAGATTCCAAAGGCCATCTCCTGCTTATATCTATTACTACAGGTTTTCCCAGAAACACAATTGTCTTTAGCTGGCTGTTAAAGTCACTGGCAAGCCTTGAGAAGAGAGGACATGAGGCTCCAGCTGAACAATAGTTCTCCACATTTTCTGTTCCTTTCCATCAGAAGATTGGGATGGAGGTGCTGTGTGCTATTTTGGAGGGCTATATACTTAGTTAGTGAACAGGAGTGACTGGTCTCTCCCCCATGGGCAGCCTGTGACAGGGAACATGCTTGGAGAGAAGTCATCCACCTCACTTTCTCAGCGATGTTTGACTGAAGCATTCATTTTGCTGTCCCCAGCCAGGCTCTCAGTTCAGTTCCTACAGACTAAGAGACTGCTGCTGTCACCAGGGAGTCCTGGCAGGAGAGCCAGAGCAAGCCCCAGGACCTGCAGCAGGCTGCCCTGTGAAGTGTCCCCAGCTCTACACCTGGCTCCTTCAATTTTCTGAGAGCAATTTGTCATTTGGCTAATTTTAGGACTTCACTGCATGGAAGAGATGGGGCAAGCAGGAGAAGGTGACTTTGCCATTATTTTAGATTCATTTATTATTTTTTAGAAATTATTCTGAAAGGTCCAGGAATAGATATAGAGTGAAGAAAGGAAGTGCCTGTATTGCCAAAGTGACATCTCTGTGCATTTATGTAAGTTTTGTCTTTCCCTTTGCAGCTGAAAGTAATGACACATCAAAACTGCTGCCTCCAGTTGCTGGTTGCCTGTAAGAGTTTCAGGTTTCTGTGTTTTGTCCCAAGATCACGTGGACACCTCATAGTCGGTACTCAGCACACAGGGCAAAGACAGAGCACCTGCTCATGCTCAGCTTAATTCCTTTAAGTACTCTCATAGCTGTCAAACTGTAAAAGCACCACAATGGAGACTGATTTGTTTGCATTGTGGAGCCCTTCTTGATATTCAATATCCCAAATTATTTGAGTGAGTAGATGTGATGAGAGCTTTATAGAACTGCAAACAGTCCATGAAGATAATACCCTGGGGTAGCTCATTTGCCTAACACAGAGCACATACTCAACTGGTAAAACCCAGTACAAATATTTACTAAAATCAGGTTTTGGTGTTTACCTTGGAGTCGGAGAGCACATTTTGAACAATTGCTCTTTTTTGTGCCCAGTTATGCAATGCAGAATATATTCAGCAGAAACTTGTAGTCAAGTCATGGATGCACATACAGTGAACTAAGTTAAAGTGTATCCTGTTGTGTTGTGCTGACCATGGGAGAAATAAAAGGTACAACTAGGCTCACGATTCTATATCAGAAATTATATGTTTAAACACAATGATGACTTTTTAAATATATTTAGTCATAATTAGCAAGAGTCAGCTCAGAAAGGCCCTTGAAAAGTTTACTGTGGCATTTCCAGTGTCTTGCCTAAATACCGCAGTAGATGTCTTTGGCAAATGCTTGTCAGCAGCTGGTAGCCCTGAATACTTGGGTTGTACAGGAAAGCAGCAAGCTGTTCCTCATGGTACTCAAAGCCTGGGCTCCTGGGCAGCACTGTCAAGGTCTCTGACAGGAGAAGTGTTTGTGCTTTTGTGTCCCACTGAAGGCTGCTGGTGCCACTGCAGCTTTGGCGAGGCACTGCTGCCGTCAGCAGGGCAGCTCCATTGTGTTACCAGAAACAAAGGGCTGCAGATGTGACTCCTCTTAGTGCCTGGCATTGGTAATGTGGTCACATCCTGCTCTTCATCTACTCCTTTAAGCAGTTCTTCAGTTTCTTTGCTTCTTTGAAATTGAGAGAGGTGAGTTTGGAAGGATGCAGGTGAAAATTGTCCATGGAAAGAAATTTTCAATGAGGTCATTTTGCTGTTCCATCAGATGAGGAGGAGCCTAAGGACAATGGTTCAGGGTTGCTAAGAATGCAGATTTCTGATAAAAGGTAGAGATTCTCAAACATTCATCAAACAGTTTATACCAGGAATGTCATGTTTTTCAAATACAGTACCAAGTTTTTATGTTGTAGACATAAATCATAAATTGAAGTCAGGTGACTTAACAGTTAATGTATGTACTAATTAGAGAGAGCACAGACCTGCAGTACCACAAAGTTCTAATGGGGTCAGGGATGAAATACTACAAGAAATGATGTTTTTTCTTTCTTTGTCTGGGAGCCATTATCTATTTTAATTCCTCTCTATTGAAATATGAATCATGTGAATCCTACCTTTAATTTGTTTCTTTATCAGTGCTTTGTTGACTTCATAGTTTATACAAAACACAGCAGGGGAGAGCTGTGAGACTATGTATCAAGCATTATAATGCATTAGAGTAATCACTTTTCTCTCTAACGCATCAGATTTTGTCATCAAGTTTTATGAGTACAGGCATTATTTTTCTCAGAATCTCCTGAAACTATTCATCTTAATTAACAGTAGTATAAGCTGCTTCAAAAAGTTGGAATACATTTTATCATTAAGAAATTTTGTGGTAAATGCACCTGCTTATTATTTCTTAACAAACTGATGCAAAATAAACCCCAAAAACTATGGTTCAAAAAGTTTTCTTTTAAAAATTAACTTTAAACTGTTAGTGCAAGGTTAGAAGTTGCACTATTTTCCTCTCAAGGGACCAGATGGTGAACTCTGCTTTGTAGTTCACAGAGCTCTGAGAGTTCTTGAGCCCCATCCTCACTCCTGGCAGACTCCAGTGTCTGCTGGTGTGGTATCAGCTTCCCAAGGTATGCAGGCAGTTGTTGCCTTTGTCCTCCTTGCTGGGATGTGACAGGTTTTCCTATCATCCTGTGTGAATATGTAGGTATTTTTTGTCTTTTGACCCTTAGCCAAAAATGCTTTTTAATCAGGGGTCGGCAAATGCACCACAATTTCAGAAGACAAACAATACAAAGATATAATCCAGCTGTTGATGGGCAATGCTATGAGTGGGTTCCTTAAATGCATTCTCAGCTACTGCTCACCAAATTTTCAAGGTAAAAGGAAATATTAGCCAAATAGTTTCTGTCCCCTGAGCAGTGCATGATGGCAAACTGGGGTACCAGTTCATGAGCAGCAGCTACCCAGTAAGCTGGCACTGGCCTTGAGAATGATTTTCAAAACAGTGTTATTTCTAGTGCCAGTCTTTAGCGCCTGTATTTTTTTTTTTTCTTTTTTTAAGCAGATTGATGAACAGAAGACCCTGAATGAAGTGGTTTGGCATTTGTTTTCTGATGTGGCAAACAAAGAACAGCACGATCATAGTGGTTTTCAAGGCCTCCTTATTCATCAGCAGCCTTAAAGTATCTGTGCCATGTCATTATGAAACACTGTGGATATTTTTTTTCATCAGTTGCAAAGTAGAATTGGACAAGGGAAGTGCTCAGAGAATGATAAACAGTAAGAGACATCTTGTCCATTTGATTAGGGCATTTATAGATTATTTTTATTATCACCTTTTTTGCTATGGGGTGGTTCACCCTTTAAAACCCCAAGCATTATTCCAAGTTATCCTTGCAAGCTTTGCCTTTGGGTGATCATATCCCCTTCACCTCTAAATTCTTTATGACCTCATGCTGGGTACTGTGGGGCTTCTTGTGTTTAGGAGTAAAGGCATCTCCCACAGTGTTGATTGTGTGAGAGCAGGAGCTGGTTTGGCACTGTGAGGCTCTGGAATATCATGTGCCCTGCTGGCTGGGGCTGGGCAGGAGCCAGAAGACATGCTGAGCTTGCTCTGCCATTGCAGGGCTGTGTCCTGCTGGCGGGACCTCGTGCAGTGTGGCTCTGACTGTGCCAGGCTGCTTCATGGCTGCTGGCTGAGCACCCTGCTCTTCCATTTTCTGTTTAAGTGGAGATCCAGCTGAACTTGCATGTTTTTATCTAGGTATTGCAGTCTTACTGTATGAAAAGATTATTTGAACTCTCAGAGAGCAAGGCGCTTTGAATTATTTTTCCCCCACTGATGTTTTGTTTTCTGGTGTTGGATTGAGTATGTGAATTTGCATGTCAAAACGTGTATCGGGTTCTGTAAAGGTGAGGAAGTGTGTCTGTAGATTTGCAGTCGGGATCACAGCCTTGTGCAGATTGTGAATACTCTATATAGTGCTGGGCAAGACAGGTTATAGCAAGTGCTGGCATTTATGGAGAAGCAGTTTGTCTGTTCATGTCACTCGGTGCAACAGCTGCATCTGAAATTTGTTGCCCTTTGTTTATAGACTGGTTCTGGTATTTGGAACACTTTGAGTGTTTCATTGCTCAGATGCCCAGAATTTGAAACAAAATCGATTAGAACTGCCATAGGCAGGGGCGTTTATGGTCATAATGTTCCAATGACAGTGTCAGAGGAAGGCATCAGGAACTTCCAGCTAATGTTTATTTGCAGACATTTCTACACAGTCTTAAAATAGCAGTAATTGGTATAGGAAAAGCAGGTACAACATGATCTCTCTCCCTACAGAAAAGTAACAATATATATAGGTAATATAATGTTAGAAATAGAAAATAAGATGTGACACAAAAATGCAAGTCATGTTCTAGATGGAAGATAGTTGGTTTCACTGCACTGGCTTCTAATGGCAATGTCTTTGCAGGATACTTCAGAAATGATGGATTGAGGCACACACATAATGACCTGTTCCAGTCAGGAACTGAGACGGCCTCAAAGGGAGTTGCCGATGAAATCTATGGAATGGGACTTGTGAGTGTATACAAGAGCAGTGTTGGTAGAATATTGTATGTATATCTTCCTGCCAAAAAGTTTAAAAAAAAGTCAAGACTGCACAATTTGGAGGATTAATCATCTGAGATTTTTCTCTAATTTATCACCAAGAGGAGTAATGTTCTCTTTGTTTCTGTTTTACAGGGACACCCATATAGCCTTTAAAAAGCATAAATAAAATTACATCCACACAGGCTGTGGGTCTGTTCAACAGCTGTTCACATGACACTGTATTTTATCTGCATACATTTAATCATTTTTTCCTGAGCAACTGTCTCAATCTGTCAAAATATTTGTAAATAGATTCAGTTTCCAGTGAAATTTTCTTTCACTAGCACAACAGAGAGACAGGGAAGACTTACGCCCACTGGGAAGGAAAAAAGCAAAATTGTTTTCCATTGCAGGTTGAACAGCTCAGTCCTAAGGCGTTTGCCTTGATGACTGTGTGAAGCCAGGGCTCTCACTTAGCAGCTGCCTCATTTCTGGGACGAGATGTTTCATTTCACCAGACAGATTTCTCCACAACTGAACGAGCACAAAGAAAATGGTAGGTGACAGAGGACAGCTCTGTATTCCAGTAGAGGAGGAATGCACACAGAAAGAAGGGCTATTTGGCATTTGTTCCCTTTTTTAACCCCCAACTCCCTGTGTCCTTCTCTTGTGTCCCTCCTCTATGTAATGTGTTAATATTTCCTTCCTGTCTTTCAAACCTCCACAGTCTGAGGGTGCCTGAGGATTTAGTGACAATTTACTATAACAGCTAAACAGGTGAGCTGGTTACTACTTCCTGTCAGTTCTTCAGCAAATTCAGTGTCTGTGTTAGCCCAGCCCCTTTGTGATTGACCCTCTGGGGTCCGCACAGGTGTGGGAATGAGATCACTTAAGCCTCTTGGCTTTCCAAATCCATCGCTGTCCTTTTTGTGAGATAACACAGATCCCTATCAGACTCACCAGACAGGGAGGAGCAATGCTTCCTGAGAAACTGGGGATGAGGGCAGGTACCACCATGATGTGTAATTGCTTCCCAGAGCCATCCTGGAGGAAGTTTGTTAAAACACAGGCTGCAGGATTACTTTAAGAAGTGGAAACACACAGATAGGCCAGCACTGCCCACCAACATGGTCTCTCAGTCTATTCTGACATCAGCTGTCTGGGGGCTTCCACAGCAGCTTCTGTACCTGCAGTCAGACCAAAGCTGGGCACTTGGAGCTGTGGAAATCCTCATGCTTTGATTGCACCCTGAAGGAAATAAGTCTTACAGCTCATATCAATATATTGAACTTTAACTCTGTTGTATAAGCCAGAAAAAACAGATATCAAGTGTATTTTTAAGCCTTAATCTGTACCAATGAAAGTGAGAGATTGATGTGTTTGCTAAAGCAAGGGGATTTCTATGTGCACAGGATTACCTGAGGCCTTACAGAAGGGCTTGCAGGGGGAAGCAGCTGGTTCAGTTGGTTGTGTAATTTGGTGGATGTTTCAGTCTGGGCAGGAGCTGCTTTTAGAGTAACTAGAGCGAAGAATGTCACTGCTTTACCAGCAGCACCAAGCATTAGTTACACCATTTTGGCACAGTCTTGAGCCCATCCTTTGTGCCTCTGAATTAGGTCAAAGGCACCTTGTTTCAAAGCAGAACTGTTGACAGACAGCCAGTCTCAGCTGCAAGGGTGGTTTTGCCTCCCAGCCGGGAGCACTGACGCTCTTGGTGCTTCCAGCTGTGGGTTCAGGCAGGCACAGGGGCCAGGCCCCTCAGCTCCCGGCTGAGTTCAAGGCACTCCTGCGTTTCCCAGGCTCACCCCCCGCCATATAAACAGTATCACCTAGCCTGGGCAATATGAGACTCTTCAGACGTGCTTGTCTTTCCATCAAGGCTCTTTGTTGTGTTCTGACAGCTACCAGGAATGTTAAAATGCATTTTAGACCAAGACCATGCAGTCTGTTGGTGTCAAAGCTGTGTGCAGGGTCTTCAGTACAAAAGTGAATTGGACCACTGATTATTTTGCTTATGGCTCCTTTGGTGCTCTGGACTTGATAGTCAATGATTAAGTGGTCAGATGGCCTGAAGCCATTGCATACAGCTGGACAATAAACTGTCTGCTACAGAGAAATAGCAAAGGCCTTCCTCCTTTATTAGGGTAAAACTGAGAGTTTTATTGACTGGCTTTTTGCCTTGATCATATTTACAATGTTACACTAGACCTATTGAAATAATTTCAGTAGCAAGCTGAATACTCTCTGAAAGCAGTCTTGATTCCAGCCTGAAGAATAGGTGTTTAGTGGATCCAATAAACTGTCATTTTAAAAGAGCCACATTTTAATATGAAAAATAATTATTCCTCTGTAACAGCTCATGATTTGTTTGGCTGTGGGTAAAATACAGCTTTGATAAAGTACATTGCCAAAATGAACCCAGCTACTTTGAGAAACACACCACATTAGCAAATCAGTGCTTCTCCTGCATGTGTACAAGGCATGATTTTGTTTTTATACATAAAAGAATCTACTACAGATGTTATGAGAACAAGGTAAATTTAAAAAAAAAAACAAAAACAACCCAAAAAAACCCTTCAACAACAACCAGAAAAGAGCAAAAAGAGCAAAGCCAAGAGCCAGTGGCCTCCATCAAATAAATCAAATATTTGATATATGAAGGATCCCTGCAGCTTCATCTGCTGGACTGTTTCTCAGGTTCTGCTCTTGTGGACTACCACTGCTCTGTAAGCCATCAGAAGGACTTCTATCAAACAGTGGTGAAGAGGAAAAAAAAGCTTTTCTTAAAAAAAACCCCCAAGCACCTTCCCAGTAAGGCAAGCAAGCAAATTGTGTGTGTGCATGTGAAATTAACAGTGAATGCGGCTTAATTGGTTGTAAATTAAACTATTGATAGAACATGATCTTGAAGATGAGATATTCCTTTACTCTAAAGACAAGATTTAGAAGAGATGTTCAAGGAAATGCTGCCACACTCTTGTTAATATGCTGTCCTGGTCTGTAGCCCTACCTGTATTACAACCCTACCACCCACCAAGACACTCAAACAGAAATGTTGGGGGTGTTTCTGGGGAGAAGGTTGACAGCCTCCACTTCAGTGTTTACCTTAGTGGCTGCACTTAATCAGAATCGTACCAGGCTTTCTCGTTTGTTGGTTTTATCCTTTTTCACTAATGTGGATAAAGTGAGGATTTCAGAACTGCTCTGCTGGAAAATGTCACGTAAATGTTAGTGACCCGCGCGGCCAACAGGAGCTTTGCAGGGCACGCTGAGGGACCGGGCTGTCCCCCGATTAAAAAAAAAAAAAAAAA
>WEKY01010330.1:335802-371370 GCA_013390045.1 Picathartes gymnocephalus
TATTTTGGACACTTGGGTGAGAAAACTCCGGCGCGGGGCGGACACGGCAGCGGAGGCGGAGTAGTTCCGAGAAGGGACAGCAGGTGGCGCTGCTGCTGCAGGAACCACTGCGCCCCGGGCCCGCCGCGAGCCGCGTCCGGCACCGAACCCGGGAGCCCCGGGAAAGGGGAGAGGGGAAACGGGGATCCCTAGGCTGCCTATTGCACCGAGCCCCGGGAAAGGGGAGAGGGAGATCCCTGGGCTGCCTATTGCACCGAGCCCCGGGAAAGGGGAAAGGGGAAAGGGAGATCCCTGGGCTGCCTATTGCACCGAGCCCAGGGACAGAGAGGGGAAAAGGGAATCGCCCGGGCGGGGAAAGCGGGATCTCCCATCCAGCCGCGGAAAGGGGGGTCCCCCAGGCGGGGAAAAGGGGATATCTCACAGGCTGAGCAAAACGGGGTGTCTCTCAGGCTGCCTGTTGCACCGATGCACAGGAAAGAGCGGGGAAAGGGGGTATTTCCTAGGCTTCCTGTTGCATTGGTTCACGGAAATCAGGGGGCAAAAAGAAGAGTATTTCCAAGGACTCATTTCTCTGGCTGTTAATCTCGTTTGGGGAAAAAGTGTGAAATATTAAGAACCACTAAAAACTAGCAGATTGTGCGCCTAACAGTTTGGCTAAGCCCACCACCATAAGGTTGTGCTCAAAACTCTTTGTTTTCAAATAACATAACTGAACAAAAACCAAAAAATAAAGAGCTAAAAGAAAAAAAAAAACCCCAAAAAACAAACAAACAAAAGAACCACCATGAAACCAACCAATCAACAAAATCCTCCTCTCCCCCCTCAAAAAAGCCAAACCAGAACAAAACAACAAACAAAAAAACTCCCTCCTATTCTAAGATCTGCATGAGAATCCTGAAAGGCTTGGGAATGTCTCCATCCTCACCTGGCTGGAGCAGTGCCGGAAAAATGTGTGTGTCTATATATATATATACATGAGGACAGGCACAGCCAAAGACTAATATATATGAAATAGTTTCAGAAGAGAAGACAACTTTGGAAAGAAAAAAAAGTAAGTATTGTGACATACTTCAGGGCTCAGAATATGACAGAAAATTAAAGGGAATGGTATAGATATTGTATAAGAAATTTATTCAGATTTTCTCTCCTGTACCAAGAATAGAACATGATCCCATTGTACTTGGTATCTCATCTGTCTATGGGTTTGCACAGCCAAATCCTCAGCTATTATCTAGGTTGTTATGTCTCACCTGACTTCAGTAAGCAATGGCAATATATACCAGCTGTGTCTCCTTGTGTATTCCCCTCTATTCCTGGTAATTCTTTGACCTTTTTGGGGAGCTCTTCTTTAATTAACCCGTTCTTCTCTCTCTTTCAATGGTCTTATGTAGATTTACCATCCTTTCCAGTCTCATGGACTTTGCACTGTTCTTAGTCTTGGTGGTTGTTTTCTAACAGTCAACTTTCCATTAACCTTAAGATCTCTTACCCACATTTGTTGCTTCTATTTAGGTACTCAAGCATCTCTCTCTAATTTAATTCTCTGTAGACTAATGTAACTTAAATACGAATCCTTTTAAATAAACATTGTATGGAACTCCTTTGCTGCCTACAGCATGTTGCTGAAAAGGCTCATATAAAAATTAGAGAATATTCCACTTTGTGATTTTGTTGATTTTCCTTCTGACTAGAATAAACATTTTTTTAGTAGCCTTAAATGTCTTTGAAATCGAGTATGATATGTACTCGTTTGCCATGTCAAAGGTGCCATATTTCTGAATAAGAATGAAAGAAATCTGATGGTTCAAATACTTAAGCACTGAAGTGAGCCAGATTTTCAGCATAGCTTTGCAGATATTTGGACACCACAGTTAGAAAACTGAGGGGGACCACCGAGTTTTTTGCTATTTAAGGATGTCACAATGGTATTTACAATTTAAAAAAATCTGGACCCAAGTAGATGTGTAGTGTTTTTTTAAGTAAAAGCGTGTATCTGTTGCTGCTAAGTAAAAGAAAACACTGTAAACCAGCATCTCTGGGGAATTGTACAGGGTGCATGTGCTGCCTGAGCTGCTATGTATTAGCATAAATCTATGGGTTAAATCATTATTTGTAATTTGAAGTTTGCTGAAAATCTTCTTAAGTGAGACCAGGAAGGAGATGCACAATTATTTTTGTTTTGCATAATGAGCCTGGCTAAGTAGAAGGTCACCTCAAAGTAGAATTTTTCAAGGATACCAACATTTCCTCATCCTATACTGTGTGTCTGATAAAATAGCTGGGTCTTGAGATGTCAGCTTCACTAATTGAAGGTCATATTAGCATGAATGGGTTTAGCCTTGGCTAATAGCTACCATTGCAATTGAACATTGGTTTTCTTATAGAGTGGAAATATGTTTTTTTTGACAAGAATTACTTTTCATAATGTAATCTCTTCAAATCTAATGTAGAATGGTACATTGACATATATCAATAATTTAATCCTTCCCATTTAAAATAATTAGCATAAATGAATAGAAATAAAATCCACGTGATAACAAAGATATAATGTTATGTGTGTATGTATACAAAATATCACACAACACTGTTCCTGCAGTGAATTAAGGCTTTATTGATCTAAAGCAATAAAAAAATCAATTGGATTATAACACAGAGCTTCAGTGAGGGTTTCCAGGATCTTAGAAATTAATGCAGTGTTCATGAATATGGAAAAGGTTTCCTTGTGGGAGTCAGAAATGAGGTGACAGTGCAGCAGCTGGCCAAAAAATCCATGTGACTATTGGTACACGGGTATAAATATCACCCACTGCTGCAAGCACAAGTTAAAGATGTGGCATAGAAAACCAGTTTTTAAGTTGTCTCCTGTGCAAAAGAACTGTTGACTCAATCAAGACACACTAAACTAAAATCTATTGCTAAGGCTTTATTGTGGGGCTAGAACGTTCCTTTGAAGCTTCTGGTGCTGGCTGCTGCCGGGAGCAGGACCTTTGCCTCAGTGATTCATTGCCCCTAATCAGCTCAGGTGTTTCTTAAAAACCTAAAACTAGCACTTTACTAGATACTTAGGTTTTATTTTAGCATTGAGAAGTGCTCTGAGGAAGGAATATGACTCAAGCTCCCAACAGCAGTAGATTCTATTAAAGCAGTGAGAAATTAAGTGTATCTTTAAAGTACTGAGAGTCTTTTGAAATTAATCTCAGCTGATAAAAACATGATCCTAAATCAAAGTTCTCTGTAACTGTGCAAATGCTGTCCAGCATAATTGGCTAGAATTGCAACCTAGGTGTTAAAAATATTAGTCACCTCAGATAAGCTGTTATCAGGTGTGCAAATTAGTTTGCAGATACAATAGCTCTTGACAGGTCCCAAAATTAAAACTGCCTGGTTTCATGTAGCTTTATTTCATCCTGCTCCACCAGAGACCCCCATCTGAAAGTTTTTTCTTTATTGATTTGGGACATTATGGAGAATAGATTAATAGTAGCTGGGATATAATGATACCATGATACAGTATGTTAGGAAAAGGAGATATTACAGCTGCCTTTGTGTGAGCATCGCTACATGACTGTGAAGGGTTTGTGTCACAAGCTGGATTTCTTGTAAAAACTTGTCAGTACAATAGGTACCTTTGATCAAGGGTTTGGGTTTTTTTCTGCATTTAAATAAATTATGACAGTATATTTAGCATTTGTTTAGAGAGAAGAATTTCTGGTCCTACTGGAGAGTGCTGAGCAAGGAGATGACTCTGAAGGGATGCCTCTTTGTTTTTGAGTAACTGGGTAGCAGAACCCAAGGCAATTTGTTTCTTATAGAATCTTCCTTGTGAAACTCTTTGCTGAAATATGTGGATACCTGAGATGTGTCACCCTGAGAAAAATCAGCATAGGATTTCCTGCAATTTACTTTTGTACACATCAACACATTTCTTGTTTAGACCTCAAGCTTTCAAAAAAGATGTCAGTGTTTTCCTGCAGTAAAATTAGGACTTAAATCTTCACCAGTTGCTTTTTCTCACAGCACAGCTCCTTGTGGATAGAAGCAGACAATCTGCATGTGCTTTGTTCTCTATCCACATCCCTGGCATATGTTCAGTGACACTGTATAGGCCAAAACATTTGTGCAAGCTCTGATTTCCCAAATTCTGTCAGGTCAGAAAAATGGTTGACCAAGTTCAGGTGACTTATTTTTCATATTATTGGGTTTTGTTTTACTGTTGTTGTTGTTTTGTTTTTTAAAATAATTGGTTAGAAGAAGAAAAGCTTCATTACAATCACAACAGACGCCAAGCATAAGCCTTAATTTACCACTGTGGGGGAACACTGTATTCTGAATTACTTGACAGTGGTAGGAAGCACCTATCACTCCAGAATTACAACAAAGGAGAAATGGAAGGCTGCCTTCTCTGCTCCCAGGTACTGTTCTATTCTGCAGTGTCATGGTGAAATATTAATTACATTTATCAGAACAGGATTAAACGTGGAATGAATGATTAATTATTTGACACTGGGATAGATTAAAGTTTTGTCCGGGGTTTATGTATTCATTAATTACTTGTTAAATCAAAGAGAGGAGGAGCAGTCTTCTCAGCTGCATTGGTGCAGTGATTTGTGCAATTTATCTGTTATTTGAAGGTCCTTTCTGTAACAAATTAATTGTCATGATAATATATTCTACTTAGTGTGTGGTGCAGAGTTTACTTCCTTGCAGGTCTTAGCCTTGTACTTTCATCTTGTATGATATTTTGAAAAGTCATTGACATAAGGGTTAATGTAACACATCCTTGGTGAATTTTTGCTATCAGAGCAGAAGCAGTAGGCTCATGCTCCTCAGCAAAGGGAGCTGCTATCAAGAGAGCAGGGGAGTGTGAGCCTGGATGATTCCCTGCCCAGTACCCCACTGGTGTGGTCATACAGGTCACGTGAGTTCTTTACCAGGATGTGACAGCAGGAGGCTCATATTCATAATTGTGTCTAGAACGTGTGTCTTAGAGTCTTTCTGAGCCAACAAGATTTTCCAGGAAAATCCTTGGGAAGGTTCTACTTTCATGCCAATGGTGTTGTGTGCCTGGACATGGTGCCTTGTGGTATTTTCACTTAATTTTTACTGGCCTGATGTCAAGATTGACTAGTTACTGCTGGTATTGCTTGCATCTGATAGCACTTTATGCATACAGATGCATTGACTGAAGGTTGCCCAAGAGGTTCAGCTTTGCCCTGTCCTGCCTCCCTTAACAGGAGGTGGCTGTTCTTCATCACTGCTTATATTAAATACCTGCTGTGTTGTCCTGAATTGGGAGAGAGGGGGACCTTGTAGTCATATGTGCCATTCAACCCTTAGCTGATACTTTGTGAGTGACCGAAGCCATCATGTACATGCATTTGTTTTCTTTGTACAAGGAATTCCTCCTTTCTCCTCAAAAGACCTGTTTCCAAGAGGTTCAGAGTTTAACAAAGGGAATCAGGACAAGAGTTCCCCTTTGTGACTGAAGATTTACTGGCATAGCAGGTAAGTAGTTATCCTTCGGCTCTTTGTTTTCTCTGTTCACACTGCATATTGTTGAGAGTATAGAATCACAAGATGTAGGGTTTGAGTGTTTATAGGAGGTGCAGAGGTTGGTTAATACCAGATTCTGACTGGGTGTATATGGATGTTGCTGTGTGAAGAGAAGATAATGGAACTGGTCAGAAGCCTAGGTACTTCTAGAAATGAAAAATGGAGAAAAATATTCAAAACATGTGCACACATTTGAAAAGATGAACCTCTCCCAAACACCACCACCTGCCATGGCCCAGAGAGCTCAGCTGGTTTGGATATTGCAAAGACCAGGCAGCCACTGCAATGACATGGTTATATCCCTTTAGGAGAGCCCTTAAATTCCAGGGCTTGGGAGAAAATATTACCAATGTAGCACTGCTGAGAGATGCTAAAGAAGGTGTCACACTGATGATGTGATACACCACGCTGGATCAATAAATAGCTCTCTGACTAACTGGAAACAGGAATTCTCATTTCTGCCTCATTTTAATAAATGCTTCAGTATCAGGGATCAAGTTGGGTGTCCCAGTGGTGCTGTGGTATGAAAGGATATTCACTGGTCTAAGTGTAGGGGACATTTTGGGGGAACATGCCTTTTCTGCAAAGCATTTCCCAGGTTTTGGAGGCTACTGGATTTGTGAGCTGTCATATTTATTAGTCAATTCCCATTCCTCACCATCATTATTAAAAATGACACCAGCAGTTTTTGTATCGTGGACTGGTATTTGTATTGGTTTGAGTAATAACATTCTTTATTTTTAAGTTGAGAGCATTTTGTTTATGTTCTCTATCCACCAGGGAAAATATACTTCTGCTATTGCTGCAACGCACAAGGGACAGTTAAATCTAATAACTTAATCTAGACTTCTAGAAACGAAATTAAATTTTCAAATAAAGGCAAACTGACAGCTAAGGCATAAATCTTTTATTTAAAGTAGAAAATAACCCCATTCAAATGCAATCAGAGAAGACAAATGTAGGTAAAAAACAAGTAGAGATAGGATATATGGTGCATAAATTTGCTATGTCTGTGTGATAGATCAAACAGGGTGACCTTAAAAATGTTCCTAAAACATCAGCTAAAATAGGAAATTTGCATATATTTAAATAGTACTTGTTAATGAAAGATGGACTAGAAAGAATGTTAACAGTGAGAGGAAAATATAGCATGGGTGTAGTGTGCAACAGAAAGGTCACAGTAACTATCAGTGGTTGAAAAGTAAATATTTACTACTTTGAAGCTGGCAGGAAGTACTAGAAATAAGAAATATTATCTTCTGCTGCTTAATATATCTTCTTAGATAAAATATTTAGCTGAAAAAAAAAAAGACCTTGATTCAGCAAAGTTCCTAATTAACTAAATGCTTCAAGTCAGACATCCTCTTAGATCCAAATTACCTTAATGGGACTACTCACAGCTGCAGTTTTAGTAGAGGCAAGGGCAGGTACCTGTGATGAAACATGTTATCAAGATCACAGAGGTTGCTATGAAATTTTCTCTGCCTTTGCTTTGGTGAAAAGAGATGTTTATACTCAGATTTCTCAAGTGTATTTCATTCTCTTTTCTTGGGTGCAATTTTGTGGAAGATGGTTGGGTTTGTTTAAGTGCGAGATCAGATTGCTGCCTGGGAGATGGCACTTACTTCCAATACAGGAGAGAAAATGTAGCTTGTCAAGAGGACCTGATATTAAATCATGAGGAGCTCTTTTGTGTAAATAGTCTCCTTGGACAAAAAGCTGCCTGGGGTTTCTTGATTCCTGTTGTCCTTCTTTCCTGGAAACCTTTTCCTCTGTCACCCTGTGCTCAGAGCAGCAGGTGAGCCACGCTGCTGGGCAGGGATGTGTTTAGACTCAGTCTGCTCAGGTGTCTGCAGTGAGCCTCCAGCTTTTTCATAATATCCTCAGAATGGGAATTTCTCCAACTACGTAGGCAATGGCATAGTCACCTCTTGTTCAGCTCTACTGCCCTTAAAAGGTTCGTCCATCTGGTCATCCCTAGAAGTCCATTGTAATTATCTACAGGTTCCTAATAAATCTGGGTTTTCTAGAGATTTCCACTGTAATTGGATCAGTCATTAATGTAGCCCAGATTTCCGACTGTATTCTGCTGAGATTACATCTGTTCCCATACAGTGACCCAGTTAGAGCCAAGACACCTGTGTGACTGTGACAAAGGAAATCCATTTGTAAAGCGTTATAAATATTTTGATGTACAATATGATAATAAAAGATATGTAGTTAGTGCAGACAGCATCACCCAGGGCCCAGAAACAGCAGATGGATGTGCCAGTGGCTTCCCAGCACTCCAGACATGGAGACTGATAAGCACAGGGGATTTATCCTTTCAATTTCCTTGTTTGATGTTTTCTATCTGTTGTTTTGCTAGCTCATTAATGTTCTTTTGTCTAGGTTTTATTAATTATTTGCTTTAAAAGTGGTATAATTCTGAAAGGTCTTTTTTTGTATTCATTGCTAGGAAGAGTGTAATTCATTGATTAGTGACAAATGCCATCTTTTGTGAAGTTCTCTTAATCTTTGGGATGTCTGTTTTGAAGGTCACTCCCATTTATTAAAGAATTGCAACTGTACACCTGAATATTTCATGAATTGCCAGTATTGTTTCTGGCTTTTGCAATACTTCTCTATAGGAAAGGAGATAGATAACAGAAAGATTTTTAAAACTTTACCCAGAAAGCTACATACTGAACCTAATACGATGTTGCTATTGGTCAAGCTGGTTTGTTTCTGTCATATTTGTATTACATAAAACAGGAAAAATCAAAGTCTGAGGTGGTGTATATGGGCATAATGGGAGTATTGTCTTCACACTGAGTGTCAGCTATGTGGGGCTGTTCCAGTTGTAGCTTAAACCTCTGGTAACAGCTGCAGCAGATAGGGTGAAAATACAAAACCAGACAGCAATAGAAAATAGCCAGAGGGGCTTGCAATAAAATTGTGTAGATTAATCACTGGATTCCCTTGAATGAGTGGCATGCACTCATTCATCTGGGGCCCTTTTCTTTGGCCTCAGTTGCTGAGGAACGTCATTCTCTCAATAAGGCAGGATTTGGTGCATCATATAAAGCACAAAGCTCTCACTGTTTCTTGATGAGGGCTCTTTCTGCACATGGCATGGGCCTGTGATTCAATAACAAAGGTCTTGGACTCAGTGTCCACTGGTGATTTGTGTTTAGGTGTATTCCATTTGTACTGTCTCACCTTGTGGGAATGGGCTGTTGAAGACAAGGTCCTTCTCACTGTGGGATCATTAAATCCAGGTCATTTATAAAAGATTTCATCTGTGAAAGCAACTTTTCTATACGTCGTTATAATAAAACATGCCTTGGTAGGAGACATTTTAGAAATTCTGCTTGCAGGACTGAATTAGTGTAAAATTTTAAATTTGCCCTGTACTCTCAGCACTCTGGAAACTCAGCTTCCAGGATTATGAACTTTATTCACCTACTCTTTTCTTTAAACTTGAAACTTTTGTCTGCTTTGTAGACCAATTTAGGCTATAGAATCATTAGAGCTTGCTCATTTAGGGAAATTAGGTTTATTTGTTTACAAAAGGCCTGTTCAAAAAATGATACACTGTTCCAGTATGGTCTTTCCTATGGATTAGCCACAGTAGAGTATGTGTATTGGGGCAGCCAAAATACAAGGAGACAATTAGCTTTTCTACCAGAGACTAGTTTTGTTAACATTGCCTTGATTTGACAGCTGGAATAGATGAATGTCATTACTGACCTTTTCAATTTTACAGCTTCTTCACTTTCATAATTCCAACTCCTGCAGCTGCAGCATGGAAATAAACCTTAATAATGTTCCCCAAACTCTTGAAAATGCATTACTTACCAGTTACATTTTACAATACTCTAAACAGTCAGAACCTTTCATATCACTGCTTTTGTAACCATAGACTAAATGCAATTAGCATTAGGAATTGTATGGTAGAAATTTCTTGACTGCTTTGTGGAGCAGATGTGGATCATCAGGCATTAGGTATGGAAAAATGAACATTTTCAATGATGATGGAAAAAAAATTCCTGAGTTTTAATTATTACTGGAAGATATTCTCTAGGTTCTACTATTAATGCCTTTCATTTAATGTTATAAGGTCAAATACTGCTCACTTTAGCAATGTGAATAACTCTACTAAAGCTAATATAAGTAAATATAAAGGACAGAACCATTTATAGAATGTAAATTCCAAAGGTACAATTGTGTAAGCTGAGGTATCCCACTGAAATCAAAGTAATGACAAGACTCTGTTCTAGATGAGACTCTGCTGTTTTTCTTAGTGCAGTTAATCACAGTCTGCATTTATTTTAATTAAGTACTAGTTTAAAAAAAAGGGAAAGGGTTAGAAGGGATTCCATCTCTATGGAGAATGTGAGGTTAAGTAACTTAAAACTATTGTTATGGGGGCGGGGTTTGTTGTTTGTTTTATATACAAAGTAAGACTAGTCCAGATTTGACTATCCAGATCAGGTAAAACTATAGGATTCATAATTGGAAAGCAAAGTGGAACTGTACAGAATAACAAAATTAACCTTAGAAACAAGAATCCAAAATGTTAGTGATGTTACTTGGTAGGCTCAGGGGGTGGCTGTGGGGCTTCCAGAGAAGCTCACCAGCAATAACCTCTTGCTCTTCCTCCTGACAGACAGCCTGGTTAAGTCCACAGTGTATTAACCATGTTTTAACATATTTTTACAGTCCTTATGAAAGGCTTTTTCTCCAAGCTCTCATGTAGCTAATGGGTTGAGTCTCTTCTGGGAGTTAAAAATATCCTAATGAGATTAACTCATTAAATGACTGCCTATCACTTAGTTGCTGATGGTCTCTTTTATTTGTGGCACTGGAAGGGAGAGCTGCCTCTGAAAATGTTAGCACTACTTGGAGATGATTTCACTTTGAATATTTTTAGTTTATTATATTTTCCACCCTAGATAAGTCAGCATCCTTTTCCCTGGCACACAAATGGATTGGATGATGCAGTAACAGCCTTTCTCCCTTCAGGTTGGTCAGGCAAAGGTGACAGGTTTTGCCGCCATGACATTGCCTCCTTCCTTAAGGAACAAGATTTAAATCTCCCTGTGACTAATTAGTTGTCTCTCAAAGGATGGATTTCTTGGTGCTCACACAAACAGAATGGCACTATTGCCTTCCACAGATCCCAAGAAGGAAAGAAAAAGAACTTCACCTCAAATTTTGCAAATTAGAAACAACAACCCCCACTCCCAAATAAACTATACATTTGAATATTTATGAAACAGCAAACACTATAGCAGAAAACGTAGGATAGCACTAAGCCAGCATACTGGTGTCAAGTGACAGGAGACATTGCCTCCTTTTAACAGAAGTGGTCCAAGCCTCGTTTCTCCTGCCTTATTTGTGCCTCAGTGGTCAGGGGAAGTTTATGAGTGAGTGGCTCTTTGGGGCAAAGCCAGAAAGGAGTTCGGTGTTGGAATGCCTCCTGCAGGGAGCAGCTGAGCCTTGGCTTGGGAAGAGGTGGCAGAGGTGCCAGGAAGGAGTCCAGGCAGGAGACCTGGTTTGGCTCCCGAGTTATGCTGGTTGCTCCAGTTTCAAGAAACAAATGTTCTGTCCCTGGACAAAGGACTCGAGTAATGCCAAGCCTGTGAGATTCCTTCGAGGAGCTGGCTGGCTGCTTGGATTGCTGGCATGCTTTCGCTTTAACGAGCCGGGGAGTTTCCCAGCACGATTGCTCCCAGGAGGGCTCCAGAGAAACAAGGAGCTGGTGCAGTGACCTTGCACGCCCGCATGGACAGTAGCAGGTGTACTTAGAGGAGCAGCCTTTGGGAAAACAGCAGAGCAAAGCTCTAATTTGAGAAATCCCCACAGCACAACCAGCACACAGCCACACTGTTGAAGGCATGGGCTGAAGAAGTTGGGTCTTTCTGTCCGGTTAATGATCCCACACTTGAAAATGACACGTGTTTTTATGATGACTGATTAAGACCATACTGCTACTGTGATGACACTAGTGTAAAACCAACAATTTCATTTATAGCTTTTAAGGATATAAAACGGAATTACATGCAGTGTTTAAAAGACATAAGTTATTTTTCTTATAGGCTATGCTGCTCAGGTGTTTGTCTACACACAGTCTTTCTGCTTGCTTCTAAGTAAAACTCTGCTTTCTTCATAGTCATCACAGTCATCTGTCCAGGAAACTTGAAGGGTGCTCTCCAACTTTTCCCAGGGGCACGAGTCTGTCTTGGTTTTCAGGAGGTTTTTTGGTGAACAAACCTCACCAAAATGTATGTTTTTGCAAATAAAATGTGAATACTTTGACCATTGGTGAGGTAAAAATACAAGCAATACCTTCATTACATTTTTCCCCTGTTTTTAATCCAGTCTGGTATTGGTTAAACCATTTCAAATAACAGTGACTGTTGAATTACAATAGCAAGTAAGAAGAATTTTGTCTTGTCTTTTTGAAGCCAAGGTCTCTGGTTGGAGTCACTAATAGAGGGACACAGAAAAACTCTTGTCTGCACAAGGACACAGTACATGTTTATCTCTCACATGAACAATATCTGAACTATTGAACCTACTGAAATAAAACCTTCTTGGTTTTAGTAGTGGTGGTAGGGGTTGTTGGTTTTGTTGTTTTTTGTCTGAGTTTTTATCAACTTAGTTGGACAAATTGATTGAAAACAAGTAGAGCAATGAATTTTAAGCATTGCCCCATGTTTGGTCAAACTGTTGGATACTGTCTGTTATTTAATACATTAGTGAACAGCCTAGGCTGTGGCCCTAAGCAGAGATATTGGAACCCAAATTACACATAACTTTACTTCTTTTGCATTGTAAAATAATGTGTTGTGCTTCAGAACTGTCCTCCAAATCTTTGGAATGTAATGTTTGCAATGCAGAAGTGGAAATATCTGGGTTTCCTAAGGGTTTCATTCAGATGAAACAGCAGTGAATGTCTGCACCACCAGTAAATGAAACAAAAAAGAGAGCAGCAACTTTTCATTGCTCATTTTTGCTTGTGTAGACTTGTTTTAAAGACAGCAGAAGGAAATTGAAAAGGAGGGGAACTGCCAAAGTCACATCTGTACCTATCTGTATCTAACATTATCTTTTATGTCAAATCATTACCGTACCCAGGCAAACCCACTGGTGTTTAGTGCCAGCTGTCTGTGCATCACAGCAGAGGAACTGGGAGGAGACACCAGGGGACAGGCAGTCATTAAAGAGAGGGGGTACCTCTGTACAAGTGACACCTGTGAGTGTGTGCAGTGTCCCTGTGGGATGGGGCAGGAGGCAAGGTGTGCAGCTGGGAAGCACACGGTGACGGCTCAGCTGTGCAGCTGCACTGGGACAGCAGCGTCTGCAGCCAGTTCACGTTCTGGGAGGGAAAGGGCAGCAGGAGGGCTCAGGAAGAGCATCCAGGGACGTGCTCAGGACTGGCCCCGACAGTAGGCATCCCAGCACTGCCTTCTGTTTGCTCCAGTGATGAAATTTGTTGACTCAGAAGTTTGATTAATATTTAATGTGAGACAGCACATTGATGCTGATTTAAAAGAAGAAGTGAATGTACATAGTTATCTCTTGTGCTTTTCACAGATATCCATGATGACAGGTTTCAATATTACATTCAGAATTACTCTGGGAAAGGATGTGCTCAGCCCAGGATGCAGTCCATGGTGCAGGGTGTGCTATGGAAATGCAAAATAATAACAGCTTATGTTAGTAGCATAAAGCATTGATTACATGTGCTTTGACATGAAGAACCACACCACTGATTGAACTTGGAGAGGCAGTCAGGGACTGAGTCACCACGTGATTGTTTTTAGTCAAGCAGTTTCTGAATCATGGACCTCTAATTGCTTCAGATTCCTGTTATTGATCTCTTATGTCAAAATAATTGAACTTTATGGCTGACTTCTGATGCTTATTGAGAAATCATATAATTACTTCCAACTAGCTGTGAGTCAATAGCAGTTGAGTACGTACCACTATTCAGAGTGCTTAATATATAAATTTTCTTCCAAATAAAAACAAGACCTACAATATATTAATAAATCTAGCAGTCTGGATGCATGGTCCTATGTTACATAATTGCATCTCATAATATTTGTAGTACCTGGAATATCTGTTATGTGTTTGCATATAAAATATACCAACTTCAGTCCCAACCCTACAAGCTCTGGGATTGCTGTGCCTGCAGAGAGCCTGGCAGGGTCTGCACCAATGCAGCAGCTGGACATACCGTGCAGGGATTGAGGTCTTGTTGGCCCAGCAAATGCTGTGAATTCTGGGAGCCAGCAGGTTTTATTGTGCAGGGGCTGGTGGGGACATGTCCTATAAAACACAAAAGAACTCTTCTCTTTCCATTTGAAGTTCACACCAGTCTAGAAAATCCTGTCCTGTATATCACCTTCTCTTTTTAGCTTTGCCTTTGCTCCTTTGCTTATACCAATAAACTGTCTGGAGCCTTATTTACAAACCCCTGTATCCAGCACACAGACATCCTTTTTCTCCTTCAGAGTAGACATAAATGCATGGTCTCTTCTTCAAAAAGCTCATACTCCCACATTTTCACAAAAGCCTATCATTTTTGTTGACTACAGGGTGGTGACAAATAAACAGTTGCAATCCTTTTGAACAGACAGTTTCAAAAAGCTCCCTGAAAAGCCGAAATTCTTTTCTAGAATGATTTAAGCTGAGAATTTTTGCACCCCACTGCTGATGAGGAATAGACTCCATACACACACAGAGCAGGAAAGGGACTTAGGTGATAAAAGATGTTTTACTTGAAGGTAATGAAGACTTCACGTGGCCTCATTGAATAGCTTTATCCCTCAATTTCTAGATCAAATCCTACTTGAGAAAGCCCATTAGCTTTACTGAGTCTTGTTTCCCGTGTAATCACTGTGCTGCTAGTACTGGTTTTATTCATGCCTCCATTTCTTTAAGTAGTGTTTCATTAATTCTCTTTCCTTAAGAGGAATGAAGCATTAATCAACCAGTGCATTTAGTACCTACTTACATTAATATCTAGACAATGCAGTGATTTGGAATTCTTTACACTTTTTTGCAGGTTTTTCATTATATTTCTTAGTGTCTTGAGGATGCCTTTCCTCATGACACTTTACAATAAACCTTTGCAAAATGAATAGCTTTCATTATGAAATCAATGATATTCCCTCTCAACTTCAGGGGCAATGTCAAAGAAAAGCTACTATAATTGCTAATGCTGAGCAGATTTTTATGACCAAACTTTACTTTCCAGATGTCACAGCAATACAGTCATCACTTTCCTCAGCACTTTTGCCCTCCCCTGTCACTACAGCTCTCTCAAGAAAGTGATTGTCAGCCATGTCTTTTTCTGTTCTTATGTCTTTACTCTGTTTTATGTTTGAATTAAGCCTTAAAACTACCCTTTTAAGCAGAAATGGGGTAAAGTATATACCTGTGACTCTGCATAGCAGGAACCTCTGATCTCTGCCTCACCTAAAACATGATAAAAGGATGAATTTTAATTCTGAAGCAAAAATGTAGTTATTAAGGATTTGATGTATTAATTTTAATTCCTTTTTTTTCTCCAGAAGATCTGCCATGCAGACACTGAATGCTGCCTGTGACCAGCCCACTACAGTTCACTCTTCCAAGTACTATCTCAGGTGTTAGAGATTTTAATTTGAGGTAGGGTCCATAGTAGTGTTTTTAAGGAGTCAAATCCAGTGTGCTTATTATCACTGGCCCCTGGGGTGCTTGCTGCCTGCACCGTGGCTCCAGGTGTAGCACACTGCTCAGTTTGGTCCTGCCTGGCACATGGACTCTGGGACCCAGAGGAACTGTCTGGACAGAGGGCTTCCCACGACTGCTGGGTCATCTGGAGACACATAAGTTCCTCAAAATTCTGATAAAAAATAAATTAGGCACATTTTCTCTTAAAGCGGACCTTTGATCTCATGTGTTTATGTATTCCGGCAACAGAGGGAATGTGGACTAATAGGTTTGGTAAAAACCTTAGGAACCCAGCAGCTGTTCATTAAACCAGATACTACAGCTGTTCCACTTTTCAACATCTTTCCAAGGTGCAAAACTGCATCAGACTGTTCTCTCTCAGAGAGACATGGTTTCTCCCTTTACCATTTTTTAAGGTAATCCTCTGGTTCACAAGAAAATGCAACTGAAATCCTAAAAGTTTGTCAGCATCTTGGTATTCTCTTGATTAGTATTCTCTTGAATAGAAATAGTTTAATGTGTCTTCCTATTTTTAGTGCAGAAATAGACATCTGAGTCATTAATTTGTTTGCCTTCTTTGAGACCGTTGCAATGTGGAAAAGATGAGTGAGCTGCCCCTGGCTACAGTGGGGGCTGTAATGGACATGGTGACAGGCAGACTTATAGCAGGGCCATGCTACCAGGCATTACAATTACATTTCACTCAGGGAGTTACTTTGACTTCTTTAAGTAACAGCTGTGGTTAAACAACTCTTTAAAGCCCAACTTAACACCTTACATATTCAGATGGTTGAATTTTTGTCATAACCAGAGCCTGTTTCACTTCAAAGACTTACAATTGTCTTATCTCATTTCCCGCCTTAATTGCTTTTAATGTACTGACAAGCACAACTGACCAATTATTAGTACTTTTTCTCATCTTGTCTCATTTGTTATCCATGATGCTCTTCCATGTTGTAATTACTTTTCAATTTTTCATGACTCAAAATAGGAGGTGTACATAATGAATACAAATAGCAAATTGATTAAATGTAACATGCATTGTAGGACTAGTGAGATTGTCATTTGTTATTAATGAGAGAGATTTGTCAGGTGCTTGTGAAAAGGCTTGTGATGCACAGCAATCCAAACCTAACAGGGTACAGCTGTGGCCGACTTTCTGCAGTTTTATTGTGGTCCAACACAAAAGGAAGCTGTGCTTGATTTTCAAGATAGATTTGTTTTGGTGCCATCTTAACTTTTTAGGCTTTAATAGCAAAACACGCAGGTCACGTTAACTGGGAATATTCCAAAAAATGGTGTGTCACTGTAAGGCACCAAATTTCAAAGCCAAAGCCAATTTGTAGGGAGTTAAAATACTGATTTTTACAATGCTGAAACTAAATGAGGCCTTGGCCTGCACTGGTGTCCAGCAGCACAGTAGTCAGGCAGATCATGCAAGAAATACAGGAGCCTGCAGTTCAGATCTCTGGGCCAGATTTAACCAGGCACACAAACACTTGGGTTTTGCATCCTGACTAAGTCACCAGGCATCAGGCACTGCTCCAGAGCTGTGTTTTACTGCTCCTGGTCAAACTGGTTCATTGTACATAAATAAATAACCATTGAAAACTGATCTTCTATGTACTACAGTGAAGTATTTGCTATTAAAGTCGGTGGTTTTGAGAGATCTCTTCAATGCCAATGTCTGACAAGAAGTCAGAATTTTCTTTTGTGGAATGAGGAAAGTTTTCTTCATTGTATTGCAGTGAAACAGATAGGCTTAAAAATGAAAATGGCAATGCAGGAAATTACTTCCAAACCTTGAGCCTTAGGCCTTAAAATCCAAACGGCTGAATCCTTGTCCCCCACATGAAACTCCCTAATTTCACTGTGGATTAACAAAAGTTTGGTTTTTTGCAGAGTCAGATCCTTGGTAGTACTTCAGTTCTTTGTTGATGCACATTGTTTTTGCTGCATTAACTTCAGGAATATTTGCACTAGGTGAAGGTCTGTCTGACTCATCGTCAGTTTTTTCTAGCCATGGACCATACTCAGTTAAGAACAACAAAAAACAGTTTTCTTTCCTAATTACATATTACAGTGTGAACATTAGTATTATTTACCTGAATCTAACAAATTAACTGAGGATTAAACCTTATTATTTAATTCTCTCACTTTCTGCTTTCATTAGTGAATGGATGGATTTTATGAACATTATTTAAAACAAAAATTTTGATCATAATGCCTTTGAAGAATTAAATCAAAATGGTTTGCAGTTGTTATGCACCAGAAGAAGAAAAGAATCTCTGAAATTTACTCTGAAATTAGAGACTTTAATCTGCATAATTTGTACGCTGTGTATTCATAAAAAGGACTACAATTGAAACTGACCTGTCATCAAAAGTAAAAGGATGGAAACAATAGCTAAGACTGAGGCAGGGAAATGGTATTATGGATGTTATTTCCTAAATATTTGCTAAGGAGCGGTTTCTACCTGTTACTGAGGAAATTAAGGGAAAGTGACAAAGCAACAATCATTTCCAAGTAATAGTTCCTTTTTCTTTTCATTATCTGAGCTGTCTGCCCTCAGATCTGCTGCATTGTTCAGATTTAAAACCATTTCCTGCTGTAACAGACAAGGCAGGAACTGTCCAGCCAGGCAGGGAGCAGAGCTGGGCTCCTGCAGGGCAGCTCCCCCCGGGCCGGGCTCTGCTGCCCCCGGCCCCTGCAGTGCCCCGGCCTGAGGGACAGCTGGGCAGGGCTCAGAGCTGGGCTTGATTAAACCAGTCAGAACTGGGATATGGTTTTCAAATAATAACATGGGCTTCCCCCATTCTGCTCATTCTGTTTTCCTGCCTCCTAATCCCCTAGAGGGACTAGATTGCTTTTTCTTGCCTGTGGAACCCCTTTTGGCTCTGTGGGGATTTTCCTCTTTGCCCTGCTCCTGGCAGAGGTTATCCTAGGAGTGCCTGTTTTATCTCCAGAAGGGATCTCATTGCTAAACAAGAGTCCTGGGCAGGATTTACACCGTTCCTCTGGAAACACCAGAAGCTTGTGTCAATTTGTGCTCTTTCATATTCCTGTCAGCTTGTCAGGGACTATCATTCATTAAAAATTTAACAGAGGAAACCTGACAGGATTGGTCTCTTGGTGCTACAACAAAATAAATATTTAATAATGACACGATGATACATTTCCACTAAACAGCTGACATTCTGCACTTCAGCACAATAGGCTAATAGTTCTCTTCATAACTATGCTCCCAGTAAAATACTTATGCAACAGGTGGATGGACCAAAGCCCAGTGAACAATGCAGAGGCAACATCTTATGACTGAAGTGGCAGAAATCTCCTGTGATTTTCTCACAAAATATGACTTTTTGTGGGCTCTGAATTTCAGTGCTCTTGGCCCAGAATTTTTAGGCATGTTTGCCCACATTCACTGTTCATCCAAGGGTGCGCTATCCACTTGCTGGAACTACTACACCGTGTCTGCAGACCTTACAGTGATTCCAGGTGCTTTTTCCAGATGTGTTATTAACATTTTAGTGACAGCTGTAGCCATACTCTTCAATAAACGGTTCTTTTAATTCTGAATTTTAAATTTTGAAATATTGTGCTGTTAGTACTGAAGTCCATGAGTTGTTCCACTGACAGCTTGGGAGACTTTGTGGAGCAGCAAATTATCAAGCTTTATCACCCTTTCTCTTCCATTTATTCACTTCTTGTCATGTATAAAGATGTGACTAGGGACAGTTTGACTTGAGGGAGAAAAAAGGTGGTTTTGCCTTTAAAAATGTACTTTTTTGATGTACCTATCTAATTAGTTTCCTCTTCCTTCAAAGTATATCTTGAACATTACCATTTGAAACTGGATTTGGTTCATAACTGGAAAATTGTTTAAAAATACTTTTTTTTCTCCTGGCCCTTTACACTGTATTTGAAATGATGTAAATAACAAAAGCCAGCTAACAATATTTAACAGTCTGATCAAATTTACTGCTTCTTCACTACTTGTATTTTCACTTCTTTGTTCAATAACTCATAACACCACCAAGACTGACCAGTTTGAGGTAGGTTAGAGCGTGGTAGTTATTTATCCAATTAAATACAGCTCTTCTCTACACCCATGACTGAAAAATCTGTGTCCCTTAGTCAAATGGGGGTGAAGGCCAGGCAGTGTGAGCAGGCACAGAATGTTCTCCATGCCACCTGTGGTGACACTGGGCTGGTTCAGCCTGAAAAAGCAGATTGTACAGGGTATAGGTAGGTTGATAGACCTGACACAAGACCTGCTACATTCTCCCTCTGAGCTACTTTCAAACCTGGGGCCTCCAGGCTGAGTCTTCAGCTAGCACTGCATCTAATATATGTGCAAACATAAGGAATCTTCCACTGCTTTTCTTTTCAACTTACAGAAATATTCTAATTAGTAATTTCAGGTGGGAGAAGGGAAAGGAATTTGAAGCAGGGCAAATGTGCGACTGTTGATTTTGTAGTAGTTCTGTCAAAAAAATATATTCTACTTTTAATACACACCATTTGGAAAGCAAAGCCCCTTTTAAAATGCTTCAGAACTCATGTCCTTTTTAATTGCCTGGAATTCATGGTGGCTGTGTGAGAAAGCCATAAACATATACAATCATAAAAACACATTTAGACAACCCAAACAGAATCAGTGCCATATTATTTTAGTTTATTATTCCTAGTGGAGTACAGATTGGTCTTCCTACTTTGATATTTATTTATACCAAGGAACTACAAGAACATAAATGCCACTCTTGGGATAATCCTAATGCTGGGGCCAAACAGAATACACATTGCATCTGTCTCATTTGCAGTAAAATGAAGGAGTGTTTAGGTGTAATCCTGCTAATGAAGGACAAAGTTGAAGGTCAAATGTAGCCTTCAGAATGAATGTGTCACTGTGAAGCTGAGAGAACTGTAATTCTGCATTTAAAAGTTTTCTTAAAATATCAAATAACTAAGATGAAAAAAAAATGTAGCTCTTTGGTTTTATTATTCTTTTCTCTTTGAAGCCACTCACGGATTGTGTTCAAGATTTTTGTGCTCATATGAAAAATTAATGGTGGGTTTTTGCTAGATAGAAAGCCTTTTTATTTTGCACATGATTAACAAAGAAAACTCGATGCAAAAGTGAGATGCTCAGCAGGGGGTGGTTCTCCCAGAGTCCAGCTCACAGCTTCACACCATAACATTTATTGACATGGGAAAATACCCTCTTTTATCCAAAGACAGTTAAACACATAGGATATGTGCAGAGCTGTACGTCCTGAATAACAAGGAACAGATTCTCCACAAAGGAAAATGTCAACCAAAATAAACAAGCAGCCTAGCAGCAGGCTGGCCCTGCGCTGCCTCTGGGCTGCTGCGAGTCGACTGCAGAGCCAAGTGCAATGTTAGTCTTTTGCTAGTTATTGTCAGGAAGTAGATTATCAGCTGAAAGGCTGCAGGGTGGCTTCAGACAGTCTGCCTGCAGCAGAAGAAAAGCCAAGGACATGTAGGCAGTATAGAATGCAAGCCAGAGCTGTGCTCTGCTCACAGGCTGGTTTGATTTCATGGTCCTCACCTACAAAGATGTCATTTGGGGGAGAGTCTGGGTGCTTTTCCCACAGGTCTTTTCCCACAATGTAAAATCACAGAGTAAACTCACATGAGCTTGTGCAACTGAAAGCATCCTGCTTTAACCCTGTCATTTCTGTGCCCACCCCTCAGTTTTTATAACTTCTTGTTTTGATCTAGTTAGCCAACTCTGTGCATTTTCTGGAATTCAAAAGCGCCATCTGCGACCCACACATTCAAGAAGAAAGCCATACAAAAACGATATAACATTTACAAATTATAACAGAATTATAATGAGTTTTACTTATTTTAAGCTTAAGAAAACACAAACATCTGTTACTAGTGCGTATTGATGGTTTGTCCTTAAATACAGGAGGGTTTTATAAATGTCTGTTAAATACAACAGTACACTGCAAAGTGGGCTTATAAATCTCAGGCCAAACTTGGGGTTTTGGTGTCAAAGAAGAATGAAGCAAATCACTCTGGACAAACTGGACCAGAAAACTTTCTTTTCTCGTTATACTAAAAAATGGACAATGACATTCGCTCCCCTTCTCCTCCCATCCTCCCCTCTCTCCCACTCACCAAATACCATTATGAACTACAAGCTCTGTTTGCATGTAGGTTCCAACAGGATTTTTGAAAACACTATGAATAAGTACTCATTAAAGGCACAGAAGTCTCAAACAAAAGAAGTCTTTCATGTAGAAACTAATTTTCCTTAAAGCTACATTCTCATAGGCAGCGAGGATGAAGGTTTCCCATGCAAGCTGAATTGACTCGTGCTTCTGAGGTAAGGAAACCTGAAAGACATTTAAGTTGAAAAGAACTGGCCTTGTGCAGGAGGGCACAAGGCAGAGTGTCTAAGTTATACTTTCTAAGTGATGAGGAATCAGTTACACCACATAGAAAATGCCAAGGCCTCAAATACAGCACCTGATAATGGCAGTTATGAGCCTTTCCAAAATATTTCAATTTTTGTCTGATTTAGTTATAATTTGTTTGCTTGAGCACTTCTTTTGAAGTTATCTACAGTGGTGGCACTGAGGTGCAGTGACTGGTGTACAATTATAGAACCAGGTTGGCAGGATGATTGAGCTGGCTAACTGCCATTTTCACAGCAACTGCTTTTTCTTGTGGATTTTTAGATCAGATCCCTGCAGGAACAGATTGAGTGGAGTTTTTATATTGTTATTATGGCTGTTTTGATATTGCAGTAATGATTTTTTGATATTTGATAATAAAGCCTTGAGATAATAGCAGTGGAAGCCTTGGCGTAGCTTTCATAATCTATTGATTTTGTGGCTTTTTTCAGAGTGAGTTTTTTCTTTGCTATCATTGGTTGTTTGGTTTTTTAATTATTTTTTGTGGGGATTTCTCTCAATGCTTTTTCCTACCACACAGTGCTGCTACATATGAAGTATATACAAACAATATGCTTATGTTATCCTGTCAAGTGCTACTAACCAAATACAAATACAGCCCAAGTTTGGTCATGCATCACTAAACTCAGTGATAGCTTTACTTTAGCTACATAAAAAGCTGGATTAGATACTATCTGAGAATTTCTGGGTGATTTTAATATCACGAGATTATATTCCAGTCTGTAACTCAAAATTTAGACAGAGAGTAGGTTTCAGGAATGAGTACAATTTATATCCCTAAATTATAATCTCTCTAGAACAGGACTGGTATCACTGTGTGTAATCTGCAAAACACCCTTACTATTTTAGCAGGGAAGGCAGAATTTGATGACAGATTTGTAATTACCACTGTGAAGCACAGAACAAGAGATGTGCCTGTGAGGGAGAGGTGCCCTGTGCTCCTGGAGCCTCCCACTCCTGGGATCAGCTGGATCCATCATTGCACCCTCACCAGCCAAGAAGCTCTTTCTGCCCTGCCTTGTCCAAATTTAGCCTCATGCTGGTGAGTGGCCAGCCCTGGTTTGTCCACTGCTGCTGCCAAGCAGATGGCACTGGCTGAGTTTTCCTCACCTTTGCTCAGCAAGAGCTCTAATTTGTGTGTCCTTCTGCTCCCCAGCCAAAAGTGGCCATGAAGTCTTAAAGGCATGTATTTATTCTTGAGACTTAGAAAGCTTTTCTTACTCTGACTGAGGTTGACTGACAGGCTCAAAAGTTCCTGTAAGGCAATATGACAGAAAAATAAGAACAGACAGACAGACAGTAATGGCATGACCTTCGTTTCCTTAGGAAACCAGGCTAAAAATGAAAATGTGACCTCAGACCCTTTGCTGAGGGCTTCCCCTTTGAAAGCCAGGATGAGAAAGATATATCCTGGATTAGAAGAGACATGTGGAGATTACTATATTCTTGTGACTATATTTAAGGAGTCAAGAAGAGAAACTAATTGTGAATAAATTTTAGTCCTCCTAAATCACCATTATTATTAAATTATTAATAACAATATTATTGTATTTACTTTTCAAAGGAAAAGAATGGTGTCATGGTACAGTTACAACCAGAGAGGGGTACTTTGGGGACACAGAGGATTCCCCTGCCCAAGGGACAGGCTGAGGCAGGGGTTGCAGTCTCACACTGGGCTGAAACCATGCAGCAGGTAAACACAACTGAGAAAACAGGCTGGAGTCAGCGTCCTTTCCCTAGGTAAGGGATGCACACAGCAGAGAGGGGTTCCATTTTTGCCTCAAGTAACAGAAGGGATGTGGAGTGAGCTCAGGAGAGGAAGGCTCCATGTCCTACCCAGACTCCCCTCAACTACACTTTGTAACCACTTAGGTGGATGTTGTGTATCTGCATGACTGGACTTTAAAGCTTTGTTGAAGCTCTTCAGTCAATTCTGTAGTGACCCTGAGAGATCCTCTCAGATGTGCTGGCAGTTGTGTAGTTGACACATTTCCATACAAGGCACTAAACCCTTACATATTGGAAAAGCCATTCAGTCTGTTAGAACTAGCATGGAAAAATACAAATATTCATAAGGACAAGTGGGCAGATTATTCTCAGGGTATTGATTCCACATTTTGTTCTGCTGAAAACCTGCTGCTAAATAGACCTCCTACTGCAGAGGCTGAGCAAGATGGCCATTTCAGAGAGAGGCTCTGGGGATTTATTGATTACACATGAAAACACTAATCATGAAATAGCAAAGATTGAGCATGCTGTTGCCACTATCATTTGCATAAAAGGTAACACTACAGTGTTGGGAAGCCAGGACATTTCAGAACACTAAGAGTAGATGTTCCTTACCACATCCAGCAGGGCAACAAGTCCCTCAGGCTTCTCCTTTTCCAGTATCTAGGGAACTGGGACAACACACACATAATGTTGTCTATATTGTTGTCTATAACAAGTAAGTTAGCAAATATATTTTCCATATTAGATAGATACTGAAAATGAAACTCCTATCTCCAGCAAACCTACAGAGTAATATTTTCTGTCTTACTGGAAAACAGCATCACTTTGGGAATCTGAAATGGCTAATTGGTTTTCTATTTGATTCTTGTCATCAATTGAAGTTAATTCAATTACTTTCAATCAATTTTTAAAATCAAATTCTTGTAAACTCCTTCCTCCTGACATGCTAGTTTTGTCAACTGCAGTTCTCAGTTCCTTCCAGATAGGATTCAACAAGGGATCTCAAGCAGCAGTAGGTCCTTGAAGTATTTTACCAAATAGGGTCCTGAAGCACATCAGACCCTTAAATGCCAGTTTGGCCTACTGAGAGAGCAGTGAATTCACTCCACATCTGATGAGAGGATTCAAATCATCAGTTCAGTGGGAGAATCTTTCTGTTGTGGGGATGAAAAGCTCAGGGGACCTCACTCATGCTCAGTGGTCTTGTAATTAAATGTTACACACTTGATGAGCACTGCACTGCAAGCCTCAAGGCTAATTTACATGTTACCACCAAAATGTCTTATTTTATTTTGCTTGTAAAAATACTACACAGGCATCGTTGCATGTCATTGCAAATGGTTTGTATCAATGATACTTGGGTGACTCTCAAAATTACTAAAAGCTGTACATAATTACTGTAAAAAGCCCTGTACAGAACCAATAATGCTTCTTCTACAATAGCTATTTTATGACTAAGATGGCTTTCTTGATGTGACTGATAATGTTAGGATAAACAAGCAGCCTGCCAGCAAATAAAGAATAGCTTTTTGGGGAAACAAAGTAGTTTGATTCAATTATAGTATTCCATGTATCGTTAAAGTGTGTTGCTTTTCTGAGAGTTGCCCATAATACACAAAAGGAGGGCAGGATCAGAGGAAAGAGAGAAAAATGAAAATAAATAGGAGCTCATTGTAAGAATGGTGAGAGATATGATGTCAATATAAGGTATTTACTGGCACATTTAAATGCTTCATATTGTAAAAGTTTCTTTTAGTGGTTTGGGACACATGACTCATGTCACTCTTTACTCAAGACAAGTGAACAGAGAAGCTTGTCAAGCCTTTGGGATCCATCTAGCACACATGCCTTTATCAGTTTCATGTTCTGAGTAGGTTATTCCACAAATAACATTTCCATGCAGGCATATCAGATGGAATTAACTATCTTTTCTTCTAATTCTCTCTTTCTTTAATACTGATTTCAAAGCAATGCTGGAGCACTGCAACACCTTTTATTGGAATATATTAATAATAATAAATTACAGTTTCATTCACTGAATTTCAGCTCTTAGAAGAATAAACAACCTTGTGGAGATGCAGAAGAAAGGCAGAGAAATTTTAGATGACTTACCACAGTCTGCAGCAGGTGAGTGAAAGAATTAGATATAGAACCTCTGGCCTTTCTTCCAAATAATCTTGCCTGTGTTTGTGCCACAGTAAAATGGTTTTGCATATGTCCTGTCTCAAAAATATGAAAAATATATGCAATATGCAAAGCAGCCAATTGGACTGCCTTTTGGAATATATCATCATTTATGAACTGCGCATCTTGAAACCTAAACAGATTGTGTGCAATTAATTGCAAACTGTCAAAGAGACTACAGCACTTTACTGCCAATTTGTAAATAAACCCTAGTATGCAAAAGGACTGAGACAAGTGAAGTGAGTTTCTGAGGAAAAAGGGAAGGCAGTGCACAAATGCAATGCAACACAATTTTTACACTTCAGCCTTTAAGAATTTTGCTGACCCTGGAAGAAAATAGTATGGTGCAGAGTCATTCAGTGCAGCTAGGTTTCTCTGTAGGTAGATATTTCACATAACCTAAACAAAGAACTCCCAGCTTACTTGAAATGCACAAATAATAAAGAAGTTATGTGCAAAAAGAAAAATGTACTTTTAATTAAAATCTTGGAAAATATGTCAGCATTTTTATACCTTAAAGATGTGCTGAATGATGATGTGATGTGCAAACAAAGCAGATTCCCTTTATGTCCTGATTATGACCCTGAAATGATCTTTGTTATAAATATGCTCATGCTGGTGGCTGGCCAATACCTGACTGGTTTCCTTATCTGGTGCTGTCTTGCTCTCTTTGTATCACTGCTGTTACCATCCTACCTCTCATTGTTCCACTCATAATATTCAATAAATACAATATGTTTGGTACCACTGCTGATCTGCTGAGCCAGTCAGTGGCCAGCCCAGTGACTCAGACTTGGTCTCAGCTTCAAAAGAAAAATGATGATGTCTGTCTTTCTAGGTTTGAACCCCTCTGGTGAACAGCATCACAAACGTGGTACAGACCTTCAGTAATTACTGAAACAGCAGTTTGTCACAGGCTGCCTGCAGCAAAAATGGACAATCTGCTGCTGGATATTGTTAGAGGAAGGAATATGTAAGAAAATATGACACTTGTGACAGGCTTAACTTGGATTTTTTGTTTCAGGGGTTGAAATGTACCTGTGGAGGCAGTGTTGATGAAGAACTAGGCACCCATATTCATTAACTGTTCTTTCCAGCACTGTGGTAAAAATTACTCCAGTGTAAATAAGAATTTGGCCCAAGTAGCAGTGACAATTACATGAAGTGCAATTTGTATCTCCTCAGAAGTTCACCTAAATCAGCAGTTTCCAAAACAAGTAGATTTAGCTCTTGAGGAAGGGGCTCCCTGCATATCCCCAACACCCTTCACACTGGTCATGGAGGGGGTCGTTGCAGTGCTCAGCAAATCAAAAAATCTCTTCCCCATTCCCCTGAGCCTTGTAGCAGGCCCAGAGCTTACTGTAACATACAGGCACTTCCCTGTGCTCTGTGAACCTGAAAAAAACCCTGCAATACAAAAATCCTCCTCATGTGAAACAATTCTCTTTATTCCTTTTCTGCCCTAATCTCGTAGCACAATTGCAGTTCTACAGATGACAAAAAACACTCAAGTCCATGGATGGTAAGGTAAATTCGAGGTTGAGAGAAGATGAAAAAAAAAATTAACTCTGAGTCTGATAGACTTTGGATGGAACTTTATAGGGAATCAGCACACCAAAGGATGCTCTTGTGGGGGGAACCACAGGCCCAGCTGGCTGCAAAATTAGGAATCTAAAATTGAGAGGACAGAATTCACTGCTTAACCCCAGGCAAATAGGGACTTTTTGTTTCACAGCTTAATATTTAAACAATGTTGCTCCAATTAGTCAATGGAAGACATTTTGTTTTCTGTGAGATATATTCTTTCCTCTCCAGGTTAAGGTAGTTTGCTTCCAGGATTTTTTTTTAAACTAGATTTTTCTTGGCTCTAGGGACAGAGGGTTTCCTTCAGAAATGACACAAACTGTTAACGCTCCTCCAGCCTTTATTCACTCAAACTTTCAAAATCCACGTGCCCCCATCCCCTAGTTTGCTATTTTGTTTGTTGTACTGCTGGAGAGTGCAGAAAGGCTCTCCAGGCTGCAGCTCTCGGATGTTCCCTCTCGAGGCCCCTGCCCCGCAGCTTTGCTGCTGCCGAGGTCGCAGCGGAGCCGCTGTCGCCCGCCGGCCGCAGCCGGGAGCCGGCCCCGGGCACCGCCCGGAGCCCCGCAGCTGCCCGGAGCCACACGGGACCGTGCGTCCATGGGCACGGCGGGTGGGCTCTCCTTCAGAGCCACAAACAACCCTTTAGAATACCCGGACTGCTCAGAAGATGGAAATGTGCTATGTTATGATTTCAGCAAGCGGCAGATGAACGCTAGACATAGTGACAGTCCCCCCCGCTTTCTGAACAAACCCACTGAGCATCCTGAACAATCCAGCCCTAGCCCCTGACCGTGTTCATTAGAGTTATTTTGATGCACTGTGATGAATGCAGAGATCCCTGTCCGTGAAAAGCAGAGTTCAGTAAGCACTGTGCCACAATGTCCATGTGCTGGCTGACACGTTTAACCCACAATTACCTAAGGGCTAAGGGTTTTCAGACGAAAGTCCGGAGAAATTTCTTGGTATTCAGGGTTTTACCTCCCCTTTCCCCTCCTTGCCACTCAAGTAACCATTTTCAGTTGAATATTTTTAAGTTTTATCTTTATCTGTAGTTGACAGTGTCTTTAAGAGTTCAACCCCATTCCTCTTACCTCTATCCTTGCAGGTGCTTGAGGAAATTGAGGAGGAGACCTGCACCACCCGTGCCTGTTGCCAGCAGTGTCCCCAGCTCTGGTGAGGTACCAGTGTGTGGTGAGGCACAGTGATGGTATCCTGGGATACTAATGTGTATGTCATGTAGTCCTTGTATGCCACAAAGATTTTGGAGGGTAGAATAGGTAGAATCTATCATTTTCTTTAGAAAGAATCTTTCCTCCTCCGTTGTCCCTTGACACCTGTCCCTCACAACAAGCGTGGGGTGCAATGTGCGCTTCTCTCCCCTACAACGGCTCTGCTCCTTTTAGAAAAGGCTTCCAGAAGGATACTGACAGTGCTGAAATCCCACTCAGTCTGCTTGATTTTTAGCAGCTCCACTTGACCCCCCTGCAAGAACAGAGAGGAAAATTTTCCCTGCTCTCTGGAGTAAGGTCCTCCATTACCTTGTCACAAAAGAAAACAGACGGCTTGGTAGCTAAGGAAAGCTGCTGACTTTAAACCTGAGATAAGGCTCTATCATTTACACTAATGAGCTCACTGGTGGGGACTTTGTAAAATTTTATGATAAAAAGTAGCTGTAGTCAGTGTTTGATGGAATTTACTATTTTAATTTTTTTGCTGAAGATAGACATAACTACTAATCATTTTCACATTCAAACCCAGAGAGAAATAAGTGCAGGAAGAACTGTCCAGTAGAAGTTCAAACATCTTGTAAGTAATCCATTATTATGATTTTTTTTTAACCATGGGTTGGTCTAAATTATTCTGGGAAAGGCTATAGACACTTTTAACTGTTTGAATAACAAATAAGTTACTCAGAATAACCCCTTAATGAAATACTAATATTTCAGAATTTTAATTTTTTGCGACTTATGGTTACAAGTTAACCTCCTAGATCTGATAATCCTGTCAGATTTGATTTCTGATGGAATTGTGCCCTGGGGATGCACCCTGGGGTTGCCCTGTGATTGTTTCTGCCCAATACGTGCAGTGAATAAGGGGAGGTGTCTAATAGCCTTTGTTGTTGTAGACTGTCAGAGCAGTAAATGACAAGTGTTAAAGAAATCGCTCAGCTACTGTAGGTTACAAAGACCTAAACCACTCTGTTCTGAGCCAGAATAAATGAGTCTGGCTGGAGAGAGCAACCCCACCATAAAACTTGCAAAAATTGAAGAAAACAAAGGGGCGAGAGTAAGGAATTAGGAATAAAGACATCTCCAGCTAAAGGACTGGAAAACTAACTCAGGTTGGCATCCATGTGAGCTATGAATGAAATTAGAGCAGGGGTTTTCTCCCTCTCTTTTTTTTTTTTCTTTCCCTACTCCATTTGAGGTGCTTAAACTCGACATAATCCCTAGTTCAACACCTGGAAAATGTGACCAGAGATGCAATACAGTGCATGGACTCCATTGCCTGGGAGCACTCATTGCTGCATGTAGACAAGAAATAAGTCCTAATGAAATATTCCACGTGGAGGTTGTCCTCCTGCAGCCTTGTTTCCTACCTGGACCAGCTGTGTTTCTGTAGTGCTGTCTCATCCTCTGAACAATCGTGGATTTGTGGCTTTAACTGATCCCTTTAATAGAGCAATTTGGGAAGGGGAGCTGGCGTGTGTGATAGGAACTAACCCTGAGGAAACAATGAACATGGACTCTTGGCTGTGGGTTTAATGCTGCCAGAATGAAAAGGACAGACAAAAGGAAGAAAGTATTTAGCAACCAGGAGAAAACTGTATGGAATGGATACATGAGAGACAGGTCGTTTATGGGCTGTCACTGAGCTATTTTCCAATCCATGAGTCCTGCAAGCACTAGGAATATGACAGACCAACACAAGGGATCTGTGTGAGAGAAAATGAAGTGCCTGAGAAGCTGGTCTTGCATGCAACTGATCGAAATTACTATAACATTTCAAGAACACATTGCATTTTCCATGAATACATAGTCAAATCTATGGCTATTGTATTTTCGTCTTCATGTGGCTCATCACGAGATTTTAATTTCCTGGTACCTAAAAGTTTGTGTACCTGTCTCCTTCCCTCCATCCTGCCATCCCTTTGTACCCAATACAGAAGGGCAGAAGTGCTGCTCTTGCTGCTTTTCCCCGAGAAGAGAAGCCACTAGAGGGAAAGATGCACACGGAAAATTCCCCTCAGCACCTTTGGGGCTTCCTTCCTAAGTTAAAAAAAAAAAAATCAAAATTTTACCCAGCGTTTGTAAGGTGGTCCGATTTATCCTTTCAGATAAAGTACATTGAATGAGATTATTTTTAGTATTGCAGTTGTACCGTACATCATGAAACACAGCCAAAATTAAGGACCAGGAAAAAAAAAATCATTGGCTAAATTACACAGAGGAGATTGGATTACCTGTTCAAACAGAGCTCTTAATTCTGTGTATAAATAGAATCCACAAATACAAGTGCACTACCATAGAAAATAAAGCCAGCCAACAGCCCCTAATAACCCTTAATTATTAGGAGTTTCAGTTAACATTTGGACAGCTTTGGTCTTAATTCTTTTAAGTTTGAAGAGGCAGCATGACCGAAGTGGCCCCATTTACAATTACAGTGAGCACACACGCTGTTCCAGCCCGTGCTGGCTTTAGCTGAGTGTTCTCTGGCAGCTTGGGCTGGGATTTTGCCCTGTTAAAATATAATTACCTATCTGAATGGCAACTAATTTCCAGTTTGAGTTATTCATTTGTAACAATGCACTTGTTTTGACAGAAGTCCATGACAAGAAAAACAAATCGAGCTCCTGACCTTGGCGTCATCGCTCACTTAGGAAATTTTTGTACCTGAAAGAAAATCTGCTGATATTCCATACAAGTAATAAATTATCTCACATCATCAGTCAATACAGAGATGGAGATCTGTTGCTGTGCATGCCATACGTAAATGCAGCTGTAAAACAGACATCTCAAGGTAAGACTGAAATCCAATGTTACTTTAAAAAAAACCCAAAAATCTCCCAAAATCCAGCTTGATTGTGCTGTACTACACATGGACAGTTACAGTTGTATAAACCAGAATGTTTAATATTTGTCTCAGGGATGTGCTTACAAATACCCTTAGCAGTGAGCTAATATTCTTTCCCATTTCTAAAGTTGCCCTATGGAACATATATGTGAGATCAGAAGTCAAATACTGTATTGCAGACAGGCAGTAAAATACAGCAGATGAGATTTATTATTAAGTTATCTTCATAAGCTGTGTTGTTCTTCAAAATATACAAACCCCACTACCTGTGTAGCCCAAGGATCCTTCAAGATAGAAAATTTGACAATAATTGACTGCTGCAATCTGCCGTTTGGTTAAAACTGTGTAACACTTTCCCCTTTGACCTTCTGTTTGTAACTACCTGTATCCATCAAAAATTCCCACTCCTGAGACTTGAGTTTACCACAAATGTGAACTGCAAAAGTTGAATTTTTATTCCAACATTTTGTCACAATTTTTTTGAGCATTACAAAACTCATGAAGACATAGGGCGAACACTAAGCTTACTTTGTTTGATATTCTCTAGCCAGAAGTGAGATCCAAGTAAAGTAAAAATCAGAAGCAATTTCTGTAGAATGAAGTGCATGATTAATGTTGGGAAGCAACCTGGTTTCATTTGACCAAATAAAATTACAGAAGGTTGAGACAGGGATATACACAAATGGTCACCTGGCAGCTGTTGTGAGGCACAGAGCTTGGAAAGCACAGGCACTCTCCAGGTGTCCATCCTTGGCCTGGTGCTGTTCTCCCCTGGCCCCCAAACCTGTCTGAGCCGTTTTCTGTCTTTTCTCTGCTGACTACAACCCGCACAGGCAGGCAAGTGGCACAGCAAGTCCCAGGCCTTTTTTATTCTACAGTGTGGAGCATGACAGATAATTCTGCTGGATGGCACCCTAGCAGTGCATCTGCTCCTGCTGTGCACTCTCTCAGTGAACTCAGCCTGCTCTTTGAGATACCTTAATTGCTTGCTGTGGAAGCTGAAGGTGACACCATAGCTAATCACCATAAATACATGCAAACCTCTCTTACAACAGCAAATCAGATGGTTGTAGATAGAGCACAGTATGGATCAGCAAGAGCTGTTTTGCTCTAAATCTCATTTTCACACATCTTTGGACTTCGTACAGAATCCTAGCAGATGCTTGGGGGGAGAAGTATCTTAAGTTTATACAGGCATATATAAATCCCTGAATTATTTTTTGCTGCTTATACTTCATAAACTAATATTGCAGTGAACAAACTGCATTTTCAGAATTGTGAACAAGCTGCATTTCATATATGTTATCCAGTTATGGACCAGACCTTGCATTTTTTACTCAAGAAGGATTAAATCAAAAGGCAAGTAGTCTGTGAAAAGTTGAATTTATACACAGCGAGCTAAACTCTTGCTAAATTATTCTCTTGAAGGAAATATAAAGGTTTCCAGTAGATTTCTCTGTACTTGTTTTCAGAGAAGCTTATGCTTGTCCCTCTTAGTGGCTTTCTTCATGATTGAAGCTAAATTTAAATGTGTAATGAGACTGAGTTTTAAGGATGATTTTCCTAAAACAGGATTAAGGCTCACTGACAGTGTAATGGAGGGGCAGGCAATGCTGCTGCTGCTTTGAGGCTAAACTATATTTTGGTTTCTGCAGATAAAAGTTCAGTACCTATGAGCTTTAAGCTTGCTTCTGTAAGAGGTAAAAAAAACCAGGTTATTTTTGTCTCTCCATAGATTTTTTTCTGGAACAAAATAAGCAGCCCTCTTGTGATCCGAGAAGGATAGTAACCAGTCCTGAAGTGGTGCTTCAGGGACTTAATGAGAATCATTCAATTATTTATTTCCCTCCAGATTATTTCCAAGTTGTTTGGGTTTTGTTTTTCCTTTAACCTTGGGTGAAACATTAGGGGAGTTCTACAAACTCATAGTCTGTGGTCAATCTGCCAATACTGAGGTCAGGGCTAGTTACCACGCAATGGACAGTTCACATATTTTCACCATATCCATAACAGTTTTTTCTTAAAAGCAAACACCAAAGAGCTCTGCTTGGCAAATATATCCATTTCAGACTAGCATCTACAACATCTATTACAGTTTGTTAACACCTTGACACCATTTCCATTGTATCTCAATGACTATTGCCCTCTTGGATCTCAACGACATTGACTAACAAAGCACTTTGTAATTAGATGGGGTAACTTAATTCCTGGCCCTCTGTAAGCATCTGGATTTGCAAATCTCCACTCCTAGACGGGGAGTTCCTTGCCACACACCACTAATTATGCCATGTGCTTATGTATCTGTCCCTACATCCTCCTGCTGAGCATCTCTTCTCTGTTCCCAGTGCCAGTCAGAGGCTGTTGTCAATACAGAGAGAATCAGCCCAACTGCCTAGACCTGCATGTGACATTTGATAAAAATAAGTCAGGTCTAATTTGCATGGCAGGTGTTACTTTATTACAGCGAGAGCTGCAGAAGCTAGATGCTACAGTGCTAGTCAAGTGTGCGAGACTGAGAGTTGCTGACAATGAGGGTGTCTGCACAGCAACCTTGGCAACCCCCCTTGTCTGCCTGCTCGCCTCCTGTGTGAGGTAAAGTGATACATTTGTTCATTTTTCCAGTTCCCCTGTTCTTGTTCTTTCTGGTAACCCCATCCACCAAGCCATCGGAGCAGTCAAGGAGGGTGGGGGTAGCAGGCCCACCCAGCCCCCTGCCAAGGGGTCACCACCCCAAACAACTTCCAGCTCTGGCTGACCCTCCTGGACTCAAATCCACAAACTACCTCTAAAGAGCTCTATAGCACGAGGTAATTTACTTCTGTCATGCACAAGAAGTGTCTTACAAGAGAAATACATGAATATTTTTTATGAGTTATGTATGTTGAAAGAACATTTATGGTTTTTTTGAGTCAAGCACTCAAAAAATTTAAAAGGGCAGAGTCGTGCTCCTTCAGTTTCCATTTCCCCAAATCATTTCACCAAAACTGACAAGAATGCAAAATGCTGATTTTCACTAATTTTTATTTCGTTTAGCCTTTTTAGTACCCCTTAGAAATATTAATTTTATTTTAAAGTTTCTGATTCTGATTTCGGACTCAGTTAAGACTGTCAGCAGCATAATACATTGTAAATCTCAAGCTCATGTCTTGAAGTAAAACATAACAGGTTGTGGCTCCACCCACTCACTTCCTACTTCTCAGGAGAGTTTTTGTTTCTATTTTATTATCTCCCCAGCTCCTTTCGGACCACTGTCCTTTCCCTGTAATCATTTTGCCACTGCATTGGTTTCCAGACTGCTTCCCTGCTGAACATCTAAAGTGCGGGGTATTTTGACCCTCCCTGAGGAGGCTCCTGATGCCATTGGTTCCCGCTATGTCCCATCCCCTCACAGCCAGCCAGTACCAACCCACGGGCAGACTCCGGTACTTCACAGACTGTCTGAACAACTTTACGGACATCCATTTAAATTAGCAGGGCAGTTATATGAATAGTTTTATTTATGGCGGTTTTCAGAGAGAGAGATCACTTTCCCAAGTAAAAAAACTTATGAATCACACAATCGGCACAGCACAATAAAATAAAGTAAAGCCTTTACCAAAATTCATAATGATTTGCACTGGAGCCCAGTTTTGGATGACATTCAGTTTCCCAGAGAAGATGCTACAAACTCCGTAAAAGTTTTTATCTCTGAAGTTTAACTTTGTAAACAGATCTGCCAGTTAGAAAACAACTCTGCTCCAGTCGTTTGTTTCTAATCTCTTCATTTACAATCCCGGGTGATGATTTTTTTGACAGCACATCCAGAAGGAACACCGATCAGACATCCACCGGGACAAAGCAATCTTTGCACTTTAGGAAACAACGATGACCCTAAACCTGTGCTGGACCCATGGCGGGACAGGGCACGGAGTCCTGGCCCGGCGGGGGACTGTCCCTCTCAGCGAGGTGCTCTGCCGGCCAGGAAAGGCTCTAGACGCTGTCGGAGTTTCTTCCTCGGGCGACCTTGCGGTTTGTTCCTCCCCGGGATGCGAAAGAGGCGGCTGAAGAAGGCAGCGGAGCCTGGACACTTCTGAAAGGGGGCCCGTGGCATCTCATCCCTCGGTACGCTCTCCTGCTGCAGGGGCGCAGGGTCACAGCCGGTGATGATCTGGCTGTTATGTCCCCTTCCAGCCTGCCTCGCTCAGCTGCCCCGCGGAAAGCCGCAGCCCCGCTCCGCCCCGCGGGCCCGCAGCCCGGCTTTGCCCGACGCCCCGGTCCGAGCCGCTCCGCGGGGGTTCTTGAG